>JARJRE010000445.1:0-99415 GCA_030783385.1 Akanthomyces dipterigenus | reverse complement strand
GTGCCCTCATGCCGTCGCAGCTAGTCAGGGCTACGTGACACAGGTTTAAATAGAAATTGTGGATCTAATCAACCACGAATTCTAGTCATGATTGTCGCCGCTTCGAATCGAGTCAATGTCGTAGACTCAAGATGTCGTCTAAGCCAGCTTTGGCGGACCTGCGGAGACAAGCCAATAAATGGTCCGCCACCCAGTCGTGGCATACACAGCGAATATTGGGGGCTTCAAGGGTGATAAATATACTAGCTTAACCTTTTGCATTAATTACTTTACTTGGGAGCAAAATTAGAGGGGACTGTAAATAAGCCCCATGAAGGTTACCAAGGGCCACCGCTACCCTAAACCAAGGTCAAGCTATTTCCTTCATCTTTTGCTCGAGTATTGTATGGATAACGCACATCGAGTAGTTGGATTTACTCTAGTTTTGAGTTTACTTCTTTACAACACCTCTCTGGTATACATTCGTGGTCAATTCAGCTCTGCATTCGATAAACTACGTTTCTCAGATAGCCTCATGATAACATAAACTCGCGAGCCCTTCTTCTACACTGCTATCACTGCCCCCCTCGTGCGTTGGTTTGGCACTGTCGTTGTGATTGAGTCTGGCTGCGTACTCGAGTGCAGTCGTCGGCACTGTAACCTGTTGAGCAATTCATTCGAGCCTATTATTTTGCCGGGTTTCAAGAAAGCCAACCCGTCCAAGATGGCGCACATTTGCTCTGACAGCCTTGCAAAGCACCTCTACGTCCGGAGGCGAGAGACACGACGATACTGATATCGCGCAAGAGCTTCTGCCTCTCAGGACGTCTTGCACTGGCCAAAACGGGTGATGCTCGCCAGTTTGGTTTATATCCGCAAATACTCTCTCGACCCAAACAGACCATGGCACTGGCTCGCATGCATGCTTTAGCTCTGCATTGATCTGTCCCCAAAACTCGGACGTCCTCAGGCCAAATGTATTTGCTATATTCACGTAGGGCGAGATGTCGTCGCGGAGAATCTGAGTCACAATCTGCAAAGCAACAAACGCTGCATCGGAGATTGGCACCCAGCTCTCTGCAGAGTCCATGGGAAATTGGTGTAGGCGCGATGCCGCGGCGACGACTCTCCAGACAAAGTCGTCCACATTTGCAACGCCCTTGTCGGCGGTTCCGATGATCATGCCCGGCTTCACCACCGAGAAGCGGTTCTGCGACGGCGGCAGGTGCGCAACAAAGCGACGGACGATGGCCTCTGCCACAAATTTACTTTGCGAGTAGCCGTTGCTCCTGCTCAATTGCTCTGCGACAACAGTGTTTCCCGGGGAAGCATCCAGGTCGGCCATGGCGCCCCCCGATACAAAGACAAACCGCGGCGAGCTGCGAGACAAGACGGCAGCCTGGAGAAGCTCAGTGGTGGCCAGGACGTTTGGTGCGCGCAGCCTGTCGTAGTCCATGTGCCAGTTGACAACGGCGCCGTTGTGGATGATTGCGGCAACACTGTCGGCGGCTGTTGTGCCTGACAGTTGAGCCCATTGCGAGTCACTCAGACCAAGCCTGCTCATCTCCAAATCTCCAACCCAAACTTTGATGCGTGCTTCGTACCCTGCTTGCCACCATCCCGCTGTGACTGCTGCGTGCTTCAGACGTTCCAGCCCGTGAGCAGCAGAGGTAGCGCGAACCAGGGCGACCACCCGTTTAATGCAATTGGAGCTTAGAAGACAGTGCAGGATCTGGGTGCCAAGGAAGCCGTTTCCTCCCGAGAGAAAGACAGTAGCAGGCGCCTGAACTGACCTGGTTGCGGTAAACCATGGTTGAGAAGTCGCTGCAGCCCAGGGCAAAGACAGTGTGTTCCCTATCTCTTTTTCCAAGTCAAACGTCGAGCTCAATTCAAATCTGTGGTCAACATAACCGGCAATCTTGGAAATTGTGGTATTGCGACTGTTGATCAACGAGGGCGCCAATCGAATGTTGAATTCGTTGTGAAGTAGTCTCATGAGACTGATGATCCGAATAGAGTCTCCACCAATGTCGTAAAAGTTGTCATCGACGTTGATGGCTTCGCTGTCGACCCCAAGGACTGTAGCCCAGGCTACCTGTATCCGCCTTTCCGTCTCATTGGGAGAGTGGCGAGAGGGTGACAGCATGACTGTTGTGGCGTGGCCGTTGCATTGCTTCATTTCTTTTGTGTCGCCTTCTTTGACCTTTTGTCCCTGAAAATGTCTGAGAAAAATGTCTCGAAGCTGACTGCGATCCATCTTGCCGGCTGTATTCAGTGGCAGCCGCTCAACCGCGATGTATATACTGGGCACCATGTACGCCGGCAAGCGGTCCGCCAGGGCATTCCTTGTCGACTGCGGAATCGAAAAGATACGGGAATGGAACTCTGATGAGGCCTTCTCATCATCAAAGCACAAAAAGGCTGTCAACACGGGTGATGCCCCTCTGTCTGGGCGAATAGCCATGACGACCGCATCATCCACTCCAGCTATGCAATCGCGTACATGACATTGCACCTCGCCCAACTCCACACGGTGACCCCGGATTTTGACCTGCGTGTCTTTGCGCCCGCAGTATGTCAGAGCCCCGTCTTCGTTGTAACGTACCAAATCGCCCGTCTTGTACAGACGACCTTGTCTGCCGGCGTGACTGGCGTGGCCCTGTACCAGCCATGGCGGGTCGTCAAGGAAGGCTGCTGATGTCTTTTCCGAGTCGCTTAGGTAGCCTTGAGCCAGAACAGGCCCTTCCACAAGGAGCTCCCCAACAGCTCCGATTGGCACCAGCCTACAGTGATCCTGGGGGGACACGACCCAGCACACTGAGCCGACGGCTTTTCCAATAACCGAACTGCTGTCTTTGTTGGGCTCGACCTTGTTGATTGAACAGAAGATGGTGCATTCGGTTGGCCCGTATGCGTTGAAGATGTGAGGAAGATGCCTCCACTTCGTAAAGTCGTCATCCGTTGCGTCTTCTCCCACAAATATGATTGTTTCCAGGGAAAGTATACGGCTCGGCTCCACAAGCCGCGCCACAGACGCCGTCAAAGATACCGAATTGACCTTCATGTTGCCGGCGCTGAGCTCGAGGTTACTGAGCCTGTCATCGTCGGAAGGTACGCAGATGCAGCCGCCGTATACTAGCGTTGTGAATATCTCCATCAGACTGATATCGAAAGTGTAGGACGTAAACTGAAGAGCTCGCGTCTTGTTATTGAATCCCATCGCTGAACCATGGGCAAGGCAGCTAGTGCTGAGAGCTCCATGGTCCACAACGACCCCCTTTGGCACTCCAGTACTCCCTGATGTAAAGAAGACGTATGCGGCAGACGAGTCTAGTCCACCCGAAGCCGGGGATAACGCGGAATCGATGGGTAATGACAACTCCCGCAGACTTGCATCAGAGACCGCAAATATAGCCCGGTCGGTAGTAGCAAAGGTCGCACTGTAGCGGGCAGAGGTCAGTACTACCTCTGCTTCCACGCAAGCCAGAATAGTCTCTCTTCGACTCGCGGCTTGGGACATGTCCAGCGGAACAAGAGCGCCACCAGCTTTGAGTACCGCCAACGTAGCCACGACCGCCCACTTTGACTTTTCAAAGCACAGCGGGACCATTGTCCCAGAGCCTACGCCGAGGCTCGTCAGGTGGCCAGCGAGCCTGGTGGCCTTGTTCTCTAGCTCTTCGTACGTCAGATTTCCATCCCATGCACAGACCGCGGGAGCGCTTCGTCGCTTCGAGAGGTTGCCACTGATCATCTCATGTACACAAGTACTTTCCCTGCGAGGGACAATCTCGTTCCATGCCCATATCTGTGCCGTGTCTTGTGTGCTTTGTAGGGAGATGGACGACAATGGTGCCCATGGCTTCGCAGTGATGTGTACAAGAGCTAGAGAGTATTGAGCCAAGAGGCGATCTACCAATTTGGCAGACACCACGTCGGAATCAAAAATCGCGCGCACATGGACTGAGCCCCCAGAAGGACTGCACTCTATCGTTAGGGGATAGGTATGGAAGCTGTCTGACGGCTCTCCCTGGACCAGAGTGTACAAGGGGCTCGTGGGTAGATTCTCCTCTGCAAACTGTACTATCAGGAGACTGTGAAAGCGACAGGCGTCTGCGAAGCCGAGTTGACGAATCCGCTGCAGCCCAGTTTGCTCAAAGGGAATCATTTTTAGGCTGCGCGACTGCACCTCGTCCAAGGCCTGCTGGATGGTTATTGAGGGTATATGACGGATGCGAAAGGGGACTGTCGCAATGGTTGGTCCGGAAATCTTGTCAATGCCATTCACATTTGCCATGCGGCCGCTGACTACGGTACCAAAGACGGCGTCGCTTTCTCCGGTAAAGCTTGACACGACTATGCCCCAAGCTAGCTTGAGCGCTGCTGATAGCGGAGCACTGGCTTGGGCATCGGATGAAAGGGAGATGCGACATGCCGAGTGCGAGGGGGACTGCAGAAAATGGGACTTCGTGGTTGTTGCTGTGAATACTGAGCCAGCCGCATCTGCCAATTCTTCGTTCCAAAAGTGTCTGACCTCGTCGTCTGGGGGCTGCGATTGGCAATATTGGATGAAACAATTGTAGGGCAGCGCGATCGTTTCCTCGCGTTGATAGTACGCTGCGGATAGCTGCTTCAGAATCAAGCCCAAAGACACACCATCATAGAGAGCATGGTGTATAGTCACCACCGCTCTGTACGCATCCAAATCCTTGTCCGGCCGAACAAGCTGAATGTTGAATAGAGATTTTCCCAGCCCAACAGAGCCTTGGTCATTCGTGCCAATTAGCTGTCTGGAACTCGCTTTGCGCATGACAGCCTGGACTAGACTGCCTCCGATGCTGGTGGCGCATACAATTCTCGTACGCAGAATGGGATTTGCTGCAACGACGGTGTCCCACGCGTCTTGAAAGCGATTTATGTCCAGATCTTGGGTGAGCTGGAGCGTGAACTTGAGGACATATGCATTGGGCTGCTTCATCGTGAGAGCAAAGAGCCCTTCTTGTAGTGGCGTGCACGGATATACATCGTCAATGCTATCCTTGTCCATGTCGCATTGTTCGGATATTTCTTGCAGCAGCTCATTGTGGTTGTAATTCGCTGGAAGAAGTGAAAAAGGTGGTGGTGGCGGCGGACGTTGCTCGAAATTGCAGGACTTGTCGACGCTGGCATGAGCAACTACCTCGGCCATGTCGCAAAGACGCGGATAGGTCAGGATATCTGCTGCCGCAAGTCCCAAGCCCATATCAATCGCTCGAGTAGACATGATCATTGCCTTGATGGAGTCTCCTCCGAGCTGGAAAAAGTTGTCGTCCAGTCCAACGTCTGTGGCACTTAGATCAAGTACATCAGCGACGAGCTGGTGTATCCTGGTCTCTGACTCTGTAGATGGGGGCCTCTTGTCAGATGTCCCGAGACTTTGGTAGACGCCGAGCTCCTGCCGGGAGAGCAGACAAGCTCGGCCGGTGATGAGTCGCCGATCGGCTTTGCCATTGTGAGAGAGGGGGAATCGTGCCAGCGGAATCCACAACAAAGGGATCATAAAGCGCGGTAGGCTTTTTTGTAGTGCTGTTTCTGCGAGGGATACTCGCAATCTGAAAGCTGCATTCTGCTCGGCAAAGAGGTTTGATTCATGCAGAGTATTGAGGCCTTGACCCGGACGCTCTCCTCCAGTACTGGCGGCATCCCAGATGAAGGCAGCAAGGATCTTCTGGTCCGCTGAGTCTTGCGGCGTAATTATCCCTACTATGGAATCAGTAACCATGGGAAAAGAGTGCGCAATGTAATGCTCAATCTCGGCAAGCTCCATCCTCTGCCCATGGAGCTTTACCTGATTGTCCTTCCGGCCAACAAAGTCCAACGACCCGTCGCCTTTGGGGCTGTACCGGAACATGTCTCCAGTTCTGTACAGCCTCTTGACCGGTTTCCCCCCTCGTAGAGCTTTCAACCACTTTGTACACGGAATAAATGGCGAGGAAGGCATGTCCTCTGCTCCAAGATAGCAACGGCCAACCAGCGGACCCTCGACCAGTAGCTCGCCAACCGCCCCAATGGCAGCTAATTTCTCCGGATTGCTGGGATCCATCAGCCAGCATGTGCCGGTGACGCATTTCCCGACATTGACAGGATCATCTGTGGGCTGGCGTACGGTCCGCACTGTGCTGTAAATGGAGCACTCAGCAGGGCCGTATACATAGAGTAGCCGCAACGCGCCCGACCAAGTCTGAAAGTCTGCGGCTCGAGCGGACTCACCGCCAAGTACCAAAACGCCAAGGCTGGGCACCGCATGGGGACTCAGCGTGCGGGCTACGGACGGTGTCAAAAAGGTCCAGTTTGCTCTGCATTCACTCATGGCGCTGGCTAGATTGTTCCGGCTGTCGGCTTCCCTGGGGACGCATATGCACGCGCCAGTGGCCAGCCCGAACAAGTAGTCGGAGACGGCGACATCGAATGCATGGGATGCAAATTGGAAAATACGAGAGCGAGAGTCCATGCCAAAGATGGGGCCAAGTGAGGTAATCTGGGTGGCAAAGGCGCTGTGCTCGATGACAACACCCTTGGGAGCTCCGGTTGAGCCGGACGTGTATATCGCACAAATGGGGTTGCCAGGAAGTGCCTGGCTGGGCTGGTATACACCATTCGAAGACGAGAGTGTGTTTTCCAAAGCGTTGACTCTGTCCACCTGCATGACAAGCTGGCAGCCAAGCTGCGCTGCTCGGCCGACCGTGTTCTCTGCGCAAAGAATCATTGGCGCTTGTGTATTCTTGCAAATCCACGCAAGGCGCTCAGTAGGGTGGGAAGGATCCAGAAGCACAAATGCGCCGCCCGCCTTGGCGACTGCCACGATGGCCACGGCGACCCATTTCGACTTTTCCAAGCAGATGGGAACAAAACTCTCTGGGCGTAGGCCGTGTTGTACAAGAATCCGCGAAAGCAGGGACGAACGTGTATCGAGTTCCTTGTATGTGAGCTGACCGTCCCAGGCATCAATCGCGGTTGCTTCCGGTTGAGAGACAACACGGTCGTGAATCATGTCGTGGATACACTCTGTAACAACCGGAGGCGCTGAATTGTTCCAGCTCTGAATTTGCTGCACATCTTCGGTGCTGATAACATCCATGTCGGCCACTGCCATATCCGATGATGTCACTATTTGCTTCAAAACGTTGGCAAACACTTGTAGTATGCGTCGCGCCTGGACGTTGGGCACTACCCAAGCATCATAGACAGCCTCAACGTGGATGGTCCCATCAGACGCAGGACTGCACAGGATTGACAGCGCATAGGTATCCCACGTTGGGCGAATGGCAAGACCCTCAGTAGCGGTAAGAAACTCGCACTTCTCTCCGGTAGGAGGTTGGTTCTGCTGGATGACCAAAAGACTCTGAAACCTGCATGCTTTGGCTGCGTCGTCTCCCAGGCGACCAATATTCTGTAGTCCGAAATGTTCAAAGGGTATTGTCGCAATGACACGATTTTGCAAGGCAAGGAGCTCTTCCCGTATGGACACGTTTGATCGCAGTTGAACCCGCAAAGGGAATGTTGCAATCGTAGGACCAGCCATCTTGCCAATTCCAGGTACCGGCGATGCTCTACCCGACACTGTCAACCCAAACACTACATCATTGACGCCGGTGTAGTGCGCCAATGCTACAGCCCACGCTAGCTGTATATATGTAGACAGCGTTGTATTGGCCGTTGTTGCGCCGCTTGGAGGCAGCCGTATGCTCAGCATTTCAGACTCGGTAGTGCTGGGGGAGTAGGACGGAGTCGGCAAGGCCGGAAACGGCTCGGCTCGCGTATCCGCCAATTCGGCTTTCCAAAACTCGGCCGAGTCGTGGCTCGATTGGTAAACATATTTGACAAATTGCCTAAATGGTTGTGAAGCCAGAGTGCTTCCATGGTATGCGTCATGAACCTGTCTCAGCACCACAGACATGGACCAAGCATCGTATATGCAATGATGCATCGTGACGACACAAAATTTTGGGGCTTCTTTGGGGCTGCAAATAATGGCTAGTCGCACGAGTGGTGTACCAAGACTCATCGGTTTAGCCGCATCTTTTGCTAGATAATTGTTCAAATCATGGTTCGTGTCAAACGTCAGCTGTTCGCGGACGACAAGCTGGTACGTTGAACCATCATCAGAGCACTGTACCAGACGGGTTCGCAAAGGAGGATTCGCATCCATGGCGCTTCTCCAAGCTGCTTTTAGATTGCATATACCAACGTCGTCTCCAATTTTGTAGACGCGCTGTGATACATAGGAGCCGGGTCGTAGATTGTTGAGCGCGATGAGACCTTCCTGCAGTGGTGTGGTCGGGTAGATGTCCTCAACCTGTGAGTCTGGCAGTGCGTACTTTTCGGCTGCCATTTCCAGTATTGTTTGTTTACGGGTCCTCGTGATCAGGCCAAAGGGAGCACAGCAGTAATCGTCTTGTATATGCTTTGGTGAGGAGTCGAGAAGATTGGCCTGAGCAGAGAGTTGCGGGTGCGCAAAAATATCGCCAAAGCCCAGCGCAAGGCCGGCTGCGTGCGCGACCGACACCAGTTTCATCGCTGCCAGCGAGTCACCTCCTCGTCGAAAGAAGTCGTCGAGTCTTCCAATGCTCGACTCCTCGGTGCTCAACACTTGCGACCAGAGCGTGCGAAGCTTCAGTTCCTGATCCGTACACAGAGTTTCGTGACTACCACTGGAATCCATGCATAGATCCAGTTCCGCCGCTGTCATGAGAGAGATCATTTCACGTAGCTTTCTGCGATCTGTCTTGCCCGAAAGATTGAGTGGTATGCGGGACACTGGTACGACCAGAGCCGGGATCATATGCCGAGGAATTGCATCAGCCAAACGGGATCTGAATTCCCGTAGGTAGACTGAAGCTCGATCCAAGGGCCCCAAGAGGACAGCATTGCTTGTATCTGCTGAGCTGCGATCAAATCCAAGAAAAATCGTCAATTTGATGTCGTTGGAGCGAGGGACGGAGGACAAGTCCACGACTACATTGGCAACTGCGGTATCTGCCATGTCTGTCAAGCAATTCTCAACATGACGCGCTACCTCATCCAAGTCCAGTCGCTGCCCATACAGCTTGACAGAGCTATCTTTTCTGCTGATGTAGCGAACGGAGCCGTCGTCGCAAAACTGCGCCAGGTCCCCTGTTTTGTAGAGTCGCCCATGAAACCCTGGCTGCATCTTTCGTATCCAGGAGGTATCGTGAAGAAAGGCATGCGCCGTCCTCTCTGAATCGAGATACCCACGAGCGAGTATAGGCCCCTGAATGACTAATTCACCAACAGCACCCACCGGCAGCAACTTGTTGTGGTCGTCGGGATCAACGAGCCAGACTAATCTTCCAACCCTGTGCCCAACGTTTTTTCGGTCAGAGCCAGCCGTGGGGGTCGCATTCACACAGCAGAGGCTGACGCTTTCTCCTTGACCATACGCAAACAGCAGCTTTACTTTGCCCTCCCATCTTGTGAGGTTCGCGAGGGCCAAGGGCTCACTAGTTAGCAGCAATGTCTGCAGTCCAGCTGCCATGTCTGGGTCGAGCAGGGCAGCCACCGAGGGCGTGAGGTTGGCCCAGTTGACCCGGTACTCGGTAATAAACGTCTCGAGATGGTTGAGTCGCTGCGACTCCGACGGCACGCAAACGCACCCACCAAACATGAGCGTAAGCAGGACATCCCGGTGAGCGATAAGAAAGGCGAAGCTCGAGAACTGAAGGACCCGAGACCGGGCGTCCAAGCAAAGTGACTGCCGTACAGTTGTGCCCCAGCTAACAAATGCCGCATGCTCAACGACAATCCCCTTTGGCTTGCCGGTAGAGCCTGAAGAAAACACCACGTAAAGTGCAGTCCGAGGGGTGCTGGGAGATTCTTTTGCCATTTGCGCCCGTGCACCTTGGCCGTTGTCAAAGTACTCAGAACCGGGCTCTACAGCCACAACCTGCCCAGAGAGCTTATTGGCCACGTGAAGTAAATCGCGACTGGCCAAGATGATGCCAATTTCAAGCTGGGTGCATATGTCTGTCATGCGGGCAGGAGGATAATAGGGCTCGATGACAACATATGCACCGCCAGCTTTGATGACGGCAAGAATGGACACGACAAGCCACTTTGACTTTTCAAAGCAGAGAGCGACAAAAGCCTCGGGCTCAACACCGAGGTCCGTTAGATGTTCGGCGAGATTTGACGACAGTCGGTCCAGCTCGCGGTAGGTCAAGTGGCCGTCCCAGGCGTCCACGGCCATGCTGTCTGCATGATTGGCGACTTGCTTGGAAAACAAATCATGCACGCGCTTCTCTTCCCATATTGTTTCCACATTATTCCATTCTTTGAGAATGCTCATATCCACGTCGTCGCACATGTCGAAATCACGCATTGGTGTCAAGGGTCGATCTCTCAGAGCAGAAATGACGCGGCTCATGGCCGCCGCCATGCTCCTTGCCTGCAGGCTACCTGTTTTCGAGATTCGGTGACCGAGGCTCATACTCGCCCCATTAACCTCCAGAACCATGTTGATCTGTATTTTGTGAGTAAAGTTGACATTCACCGTGCGCCGCCGTCGTCATTTCGGATGGTACGTACGTTGGCCATGTCCGGTCGCTTCAGCACTTGAGCAGCTTCTCCAAAACCAACGTCGAGCATCAGCACCGTGTCGCACCTCTCCAGGGCCAAGTTTTGCGATTTTACATCTTCAAGCTCTTCATGTTGGCGGGGATCACTGCCGAGACCTGATTTTAGGAGTTTTATGATTGGGGTGCTTCGGTCAATCACCATTTGATGCAGCCATTTTCGCAGAGTCGACTCGTCGCTGGCCGTTTCGCGGCGGATACAGCCAAGAGAAATGTCGCTTGCGCCAGTATAAATTTGCAATACTAAGCCCCAGGCAAGGCACAGTATGTCCATTGTCTCGACTTTGTTACCGTCACAAATCTCATCCAGAGGAGGACTAGTGACGGCAATGAATCTTATTTCACCGTCGCAGCCCTCATTGGTCTGTGCTTGAGTGCGTAAAGACGAGTGAATGGGAGGATTTGTGTTGGCCATGATAACATGAAGAGCAAAAGTCAAGAGCCTTTTTTTTCTTTTTTTCTCTCCGAGCAGTAGGGCCTTTCTTGACTTTGTTGGCTTTTCTTCGCTCACTTGTATGGCTCGAGCGAGAGCAAAGATCAATAACGAGCAAGCACAAGTACGAAATCGAGGTCAAGGTTCAGCTATGCTTTGAAACTACCTCACTCGTCTGCAAGCCATGAGACTGCAGACTTGTAGAGTGGCTACATTTAGAGCCCGCACCTCGTGAGCCAGTGCACGTTTGCGAGCGTCGCCTGGTATAGAGCATATGCCATGCTCAGGACACTGCATGGCAGACAACTAGCTATTCCATGGTGGATGTTGTGGCAAACAAGATGCCAGGGCGCAGCAGGCTTGTCTTGTGGCCCATTGTAGCATCTACAGCAGAGAAACAAAAGCAGGCTGCCATGCGGGAAAATATCACAATTCTCAGCATGCAAGTCCTCGACACGTTCTCTCGCGATCACAGGCCGCGGGTGGCACAAGATCCGCTCGTCTGCAGACACACTCTAGCCATTGCATCATTCGCCCAGGTATGGCAGTATGCAGGAGTGGCATGCAATGTCGAGTTTGGTGCTACATGTACGAAATAATATTACATTACATGCCAAGAAGTTGCGACTCTTTTCACGTAGGATACTCTCTGCCATGGGAGAAACTTCAACGGGTATCAACGCCACAAATGAACCATTCGTTACTAGCCCTCCAAAAACCCTCCGAAAATACTGCAACGTTGGAAAGGCTTGCAGGGTCGCTATTTGTGGCTGGCTGAGCAATGGTCTTCATCTAGGGTAGCGTTGCAGACCGCCGGTTAGTTCATACGTACTGCGTGCAGCAAGTACTTGTACTTTGCATGTACAGCTGGAATTACTCTGGTACGAGTCCCTGTACCGAGCTGACAGGAGTCAGGATCGCCAGTCGAGTACTACAAGCAATCCGCAGGCAGTTTTTACGGTACCATTGTCGTGTCGCACTGCATCCTGTGGACCTCAAAGCACACATGCATATTGCTGCAGGCTCGCACACATTGGCACGCATGAACGCACATGTCTGTGTCTCTTCAACAGGCAATCGAGCCTTTTGTCCAAGCATTGAATACTCTGCAGAAGCTCAGACTCTCCTCAGAACCCGTCACCACTACGATTTGCTCTTTTCCTGACGTGGCAGACACTGCCATGCACGAGAGGAACACACGGTGCATACCACCTGCAGAGCATTCCTGCCACGTCGCACCATACACAGATCGGTGTCGAGTATTGAATTCAGTTCACACTCGTAGAGCATTGCTGCCACGTCAGACCATGTAAAGGTCAGTGTCAAGTATTGACCCGACAGCAACTGCCCATACTGCCGAGTATTCAGCAGCGGATCGCAATGAGGCGCAACCTGGTGGGAGCTGTCAAGGAGGATGAAAGACAATACGATAGAGAAATATGCACCAGTATGCAGTTGGGAATTACTTTTCAGTCAATTGCAAGTGTTGGGCAATATTTTATAGTAATCTTGTAACGTAAACCAATCACTCGTACTGGGATACATCTCGGAACGATACCCAAGGACGGTCAACCCAATAGGCGCAACGAGTCTCGTCTCACTTCACTCAAGGAGAAATCAGACACTCTGGATTGCTATCCCCTTGCGCTAAGCTGGTTAAGATTCGTTCATAATGCTTGCCGCCATCACGCCTACGTTTGAACATGACATGGCCAGCAAGGTCGACAACCTTGTAAGTTTCGCGCGAGTGCCTGCAATTGCCGCATCTCGTTCTCTTACACAGCCACCAACCTCTGACATGAAAAATAGACGAGCAGTCTGCCCCGGGGCGAGAAACGACAAGAAATAACAATACAAGCTAGAGTCAAGTCGCTCTTGCGCTCCGAGAATGCCGAGGTTTTACGCTTGGAGCTCCGAGCTCAAGACAAGTCTCTGCAAGCTATGATTAGCATCGAAACCGTGCCCAAAGCGACATGGGACTTAGCCCAAACCTTGACAGTCGAGTCCATTGTCAGAGTCACAGGCTCTGTCGATGAACAGATTGAGACTGATGGTCGAGGCAATGACCATACCACCTCCACCATAATCCGTGTATCGGACCTACATGTCATCGCGCTGGCATCACCGGAACTGTCCACATACTCGTGTCAGAGGGCGGATATATCTTTACCGCGTTCAGATCTCGAGACACGACTCAACAACCGCATTCTAGATGTGCGGTATGCCGCCTCTGGTGCCATATTCAAGCTCCATTCGGGCATGTGCCAGCTGGTTGTCGAGTTTCTCTGCTCCAAAAATTTCCACTGGATCCATACCCCGCGGATCATCAGTGCCACGATTCCGGGCGATAACGAGTACTTTGCTCTGCCATATTTTGGCAAGGATGCCTGGCTGGCCCAGAGCTCACAGCACCACAAGCAAATGGCGCTTTCCATGGATATGCAGCGGGTGTTTGAGATTGGTCCTGTCTTCCGGGCTGAAGTCAAGTCTAGCAACTCTGCCAGGCACGTTACCGAGGTAGGTGACGCCCAAGACGTTTCAGCCTGTTCTCTCTCCATCTTCTACCACTTGTCTGCTGAATTTTGCAACTCACATTGTACCGCAGTTCACTGTCCTCGATATAGCTATGGCATTCGATGATGACTACCACGAAGTAGTCGAATTGGTTGAGTCGATGCTCGTATTCGTCTTAAAGGAGCTCCAGCGACGCAGTCCGTACAAGCAGCTGATTGACGCTGTCCAAAAGCTGTACCCCCGCGCCCGGCCTTTCCGTGTCGGTCTAGACGCGCATGGCAGGCTTCCTCGCATCAATTTTTTGGAGGCAAAGCGTCTTTTGCGGGAAGAGCTGGGCTTTGCGTCAACTGACGGCAAGAATTTCACGTGAGTAGTCATTCTGCACCGAGTCTTGTGCCAGCCCATCCCCGGGGACAAGGTGTCTCCAAGCACGACTGCAGGCGCTGATGAGCAGGTGTGGTAGGAACAATGAAGAGGCGGCCCTTGGGGTTTACTTTGAGGAGCATGCAAAGACCGACATTTTTACGATTGAGCAGTATCCCGCATCGATGCGCCAGTTCAACTCGCAGGCCAATCCGGACTGCCCCGGACTCTCCAACACGTGGGATACCATTGTGGGCGGACGCGAGATTTGCTCTGGGAGTCAGCGCATTCACGCGGACAAGGAGCTGTGCGACGCCATGCGTGCCGGCGTGTGCGGTCCGCCGCTGGATCCCGAGGCCGAGCAGTGGCAGCCGTACCTGGCTGCATTCAAGGCCGGCATGCCGCCCCATGGAGGCTGCGGGCTGGGCTTGAATCGGCTTTTGCAGAGCCTTCTCGGTCTGGAGGATGTCCGCGAGGTGATCATGTTCCCGCGCGACGTCAACAGGCTGCGGCCTTGAGCAGTCTGGGCTTATGCGTACCTCTTCTACCTAAAGTATAGCAAGTGAATACCGAGGGCAGACATTTTAGCTTCCAGGAGGCCTGCAATTTTTTCATTGTCTGATATACACAATTATGCCGCCATGGAGTATTAGCTCCGTGGCCTTTTACTGTACCGCGTTATGTGCCTGATTGATACATCTGTGTCCAGCCCTCCCTCTCGCCGTCGGGCCCGAACACAGCCTCCAACCGTCTGTACACTAGGATGCAAATGGATAGGGGCAGGGAAAATTTCCCAGTCAAACAATCGAACGGATATACCGCATGTAGCCGTCTAGCGTAGCAGTCGTGCCGAGTACAATTGCCACCGAAGCCACCGTGCATGGCAGGCTCGTATGGCAGCAAATCCAATGACAGCAAATCCAATGGCAGCAGTGTGGCTGCGCCAGAAGTAGTTAGTTGTCATTGTATGCACATGCATGTCCAAGCACATCATTTCGCATCTATTCATTATCTCTTCGCTTGTACAGGGAGGAGCCTTCCAGCACGAGTTAGCTTGTCACTGTGGACACTCGAATGGCTTGACTTGGGTGCGTGACTTGCTCCTTGGAGACAATCAGATGCCGAGTGCCGCATCTCCGCCCACCTCTTTCGTTGATCTACGGCGCTGTGTCAGATACTCGATCGACATGTGTAAATGTAGCAGCCAGTAGTACACGTCACAAAGAAGGTCACCATTATATTCTTCCTGCGGAACATGGTAGCCTCCTCGAAACCCAGGTTGTCTTGACATGTTGAAAAACTTAATAGTGGCTTTTGCGAAAATATTGTGCACTTTGCTGATATGCAGCAACTGAAATGACATGGCACCCACGACCGACCATTCACAACTGATGTTATCCGCTCATTCCGCACTACTCCTTGTACGGCCGAAGAAGGTAAACCAGTCCATTCCTGACTCTTCTCGGCCCAGGCGGCGTCACGGCACGATGCACAGTCGAGCGCAGGCGGCCATGAGACTTGCTCTCCAGCTCATCTGCGATATTGACAAGCAATGCGCCGTCGACAACGGGCACGGCCTGCCAGTCTTCAGTGCGCTTTCCCTCCGAGTCGTAGACGGGTATCTGCGCCGTCACCTCCTCATACCACATCATCGTCATGAGGCCAAAGTCCGTGTGCCACGGCTGGACAACGGCGCCGGGTTCCTGCACCGGGGGCTTGTACACAAGCTTGAGGGCCGTATCGCTGGCAATCGTCGGATCGTCACTCAGCTCGGGAAGCTCCACCTGGACTGCGTTGCAGAGCGCAGCCAGGACGGTCTGCATCGCACGGTTCAGGGAGTCAAGGGTACTGGTGATGCGTTGTTCATGGGGTTTGAGGCTAGCAGGTAGCGCCCACCGACCCTGCTGATACTCGTCTCGGGCAATCTGTTTGGGGCGGCAGCGCTCTTAGCAACAATGACGTGCAGGTGCACGACTTCATAGGTCACGTCAAAACTTACCTCGTAGTATTCAAATGTCTTGGCTGCATGGTATCTGAATCAGCTCACAGCCAAGTAACAAGTCAGCGGAGTTTGTCCGTGGTAGGAAGAGTTGCTGCTGCTAGGGCCATGACTTTCATACCCTCGCTCCATTCCCTCGCGAAGGCTTTGCTTCTTTTCGTCGCAATCAGAGGGTAAGTTGAAAAAGTCGTTTCCAGCCCGGAGGAGAGTCGGTATGCCCTCGTAGATGTCCTTGATCCTGGAATTGCCGAGGCCGAGGTAAAACATGCCTACAGACTCACACGCCTGGACGAGCTTCTGAATTTCTTTGACATCTTGATTGGCCAAAGCGTCGTAATCGACTGCTGCCAGAGATGCTTCTTTGTGGTTTGCAGTCATGGCGACCCTCGAACAAAGTGAGTGTCTTCACTGTTTAGTCGAGATGGAAAAGGCACACCTAGGGCGGCGAAGAAGAAGACAGAGAAAATGTGAGCAACCAAATGGCAGGGTCCATACGAGGGCCAGATGCAGTCAAGTAGCGATACTCAGTTGCAATATGTCTGCAGAGCTGCAGTAGTTTATTTACAGGGATCCCATGCACTCGATGCACAGAGCGGCCGAGCCAGTGGACAGCTCACTCCTGCAGGAGTGTCCTGGATGTATCATTGCAGGAATTCATGTTTAGATGTATGCGTCAATAATTTCAGCCAAATTAAAACGCCATGAAGTAACCAAGCCACCCACATGAGCCCTTGGACGCCACGTATCTAACGAGTAACGAGATGATCAGTTGCACATGCATCAGCACGACGATACACAATCGACTCCCAGAGGGCCACCTTTTGCTATACGAGGTAGGGTGTTTCTACCTCGTGGTAGCATAGCGTAGATCTATTCTGCTTGATCCAGCATCTAATCCGTGTTAGTTTCCTTTTCAAGCCCTGAAAAACTATGCCAATGTCGACCATCGGATGGCTGCGCGAGGCACTCGTCCAAGCAGGCAGAAGTTCCGCCGTAGGGCTTCGTGCTCGTTATTCTTCTTGGTCTCTCTGTCTATGGGCTCAAAGATACGGAAGCTGGTCATACTCCGCATTTGCCAGTCAAACGAGCGCTCCATTTCGAACCCCGTACTCTTCTTCCCATCATGACGTTATTCCCATTCTTTGCCCTCTTCTCGTTCAGCCACATGCCGCGCTTCGCCAGTACGGATCTGCCCAGTGTCGTCGACGGCCTTTGGTACCTTGTCGCTCCGCTGATAGCTAGTCTCCTGTTTCTACACTTTCGACATGCGAGGCGGGTCAAGCCAGAGACTCCCATTACACACGTCTGCAACGCCGCTGTACAGGCGTGCAGCCTGGGCGACAAGTTCCAGCCAGATGTCGCGCACCGCAAGCTGACCAAATGGTATAAAGAATTATTCTTCAAGCTGCAGAATCTCGAAGACTACCCAGAAGTTCTCGCACCAGCGCGCCAAGAACTCTTGGCCATGCTTTCTCACGCACTGCTGGTCGCGCAGAGGGAGCTAGAGTGCCACAATAGCAGCAACATCCTCAGTATCGAGACTTATAGCGCCAAAGGCTTGTTGGATTTCCTCAAGGACGAGCACGAAGAAACTCTGTCCGGGTGGACCAAATACTCGGAGCGTCGAAGGCAGGGAGGAGGCCCCGAGCTCTTTGCGACTGCTAAACAGGCCCAAGACTGGCTGGTTCGGCAGGCTCCCGTCAAGTTTGTCGACGGCGCATGGCTCGGCCACATACACAAGGTTACCACACCTTTCCCTCTCCGCAGCGTCACGAAACATGCGTGGCAGGTGTTGTCAGAGGAGCTTGGCGATGGCGACTCTGAGAAACACCACGTCACTCTCTACCGCAAACTGCTGGAGAGCATCGGCCGTCCCTTGCCCAGTGGCCACAGCGTCGACTTCATCCATGCCGACGAGTGGAAGCGCGACGAGAACCACGACGAGAACCACGACATTTGGAAAGCTGCCGTCGGTCAGCTGGTCATTTCGCTTTTCCCTCACGAGTTTCTTGCCGAGATTCTCGGCTTCAATCTCCACTTTGAGGAGATTCGACTCGAGACGATGCAGGTGGCGCATGAGCTTACGCATTACGGCATCGACCCTTACTACTTTCTCATCCACATTAGCATAGACAATGCCGATTCAGGGCATACGGCCATGGCGTCTCATGCGGTTGCGCAATACCTCGACGTGGTGCGAGCAACCGAGGGCGAAGCCGCTGCGAGCCATGCGTGGAAGCGAATCCAGGTTGGATACGTCTTGTCGCAGAACCTGGGGCGTCTTTCTTGTCCTTCAAGCCTTGGTTTAGGGCCTGAAAGCGCGGATGTGTTGTTGAGTGCACTCGGCACCCAAGTTCTGGAGATTTTTAGAAGCAAGGCTTTGGTGTCGCACGGCATACACTCTCGAAGCAGAGTCCGAATAGGGTCTCAAACCTTGCAGGAATGGCTCGAAGCGACAACACAGATGGAGACTGATACATTACACCTCTTGACGGCTCTCGGCCAGGCAAAGCCGTGGGTGGTTGCTGGAAACAGCAGAAAGAGCCTGCTCGTACGAGAGCTGTCTTGGAGGGGACGCATGTTTGGCGCCTTTACGAAAAATGAGGTGACAACAATCTGTCAATGGATTGATGCTCTGGCACCCGAAAACGAGACCCATGGATACTGGAACTTTACGCAGAGGCAGCCAACAACTCCCCCGGAAGCCGTGGCAGAGCTTCAGGATCCGGCGTCTCATCACCCATATGTACCAGCTGGTAATGCGGCCAGCCTACACCATACTTTTGACTCGTACATGGCAATGTATGCGTGCCCAGCCTTTAATCTCGATGGCTGGGATGCGCTGACGGAACACCCATCTCTGAATGCAGTTTCCTGCAATCGGCTGCCAGACATTGTTGCACTCTGGTTCGCGCACATTGGTCTTTTGGAGAACACGATCAACACGCCTTCGCGAACCACAAACCCTGTTCATTTGAGCATCTTGCGTCTCTTGCGAGCACAAGCGGGGTTTGGCATGGAATCCGACATTGTCGCGGGCATGGACGAGGTGCGGCGCGGCTGCTGCACCAGCCTGGTCGACATTGGGCTGGAGCTAGCCGGGAAGCTCTCTGGGATCGCCGTCAGTGCTCGGCCCCAGACCCTCAAGCAGGTATTCCTGCTGGCCGCTAGTCACGGTCAGCGCCGGGAGAGTTGTCAACTTGCCAATGACATGCTTCGGTGGAGCGCGCGGCCGAGTGCAAACTTGGGGTTTCTCCTGGGTCTTGCACTGGCCTTTGTCGAGTTTAAGCAGGCCATTCTGAGGGCCCCTAGTTTCTTAGCTCCTAGAAGCCGTATTCTGTTGCAGAATATAGTTGCGAGGGAGAGGGCGAGTCTAGAGGTATGCGTCCAGGAGCTACAGAGGACTGATGAGGCTCTGTATCAAGATTTGCTACGGGGCAGCTATCTGGCAGTATCGATTCTGCCCAACTGTATATAGCAGCGGACTTTGCAATATACCCTTGATTGTACCATCACGATACAGAAAAGATGCAACAGCTAATTGCCGCTGGGAGCGAACGGTCGCGCTGTCCGAGCTTCACTATCGAGACTTGTCGATGGACACAATGCAGGCCGCCTCTGCCGATTTCCTCTTTGTAACGTGGCTTTGCATGTCACCTGCATGGGTCAGCATATATGTAGCTGCAGTGATACCTACACGAATTTGATGCAGGCTCGACGTGTTCATGCATGTACTAAAATGCAGCTACTTGGAGTGCATCTGCAGCTGTGTGTTGTCCATGTGCGGTCATGCAGTCCACTCAGCCGTATGACTACATACGCAGCGACTTTGTGCAAGAAGGATTGGTGGTATCTTTTCCGCTATCAATAAGAAATGGAAAACAACAATGGAAACAGCAGCAAGAGAAATCTGCAGATGGCTGAACGCATCCTGCAAAGCAGTGCGGTGCGGGGCACTGCGCCACTGATGCCAGGGAAAGTAAAGCTCAAGGTCCTCAGGCACTGCCTCCATTCCATAGCAGAAGGAAATCAGGAGCTACAACATGATGAAATTTGTCATAATTATGCGCGGGTGCTCACACTAGCCTGCACGGCAGCACGGAGCCGGCCTGCTTCGTACAGAGAGTTTCAACGAGAAACGGGGCAGCATGAAGGTAATTTTGACCTAACCGGAGAAATGACTGTTCAAGTCATGTTAAGCTGACTTGAACATGTTAAGCTGACTTGAACATGTTAAGCTGACTTGAACATGTTAAGCTATCCAAGTACTAGAATCCAGGTACTAGAATCCAAGTCCTAGATCAGCATGCTTTGAGTTGGCACATCTCACCTCTTCCAAGTGGGTTGGCTTGACTGCAACACATACTCACACTTTATTCTGTGCATACACAACTCAATACACGTCCATCTCAAGGCTAGTGACTGTGAGTTGGATCTCAAGATGGCACTACACATCAACAACTCATCTGTTTCCTTGCCGCCAGACTCCAAAGAAACCACTCTCTCAAGCCCAGACACAAACGGGGAAATGGTAGTGCAGAACGACAATGCAGCAACCAAGAACAATGCAGAAAACGGGCAGTGCTTTACCAAGCTGGCATGGGCGGATAGAAGCGAGTCGTCCAATGACTTTCGATCCGACATCTTTACCCGGCCAACACTGCCCATGCTAGAGTCCATCATCCACACGACACTTGGCGATTGCACGGCAGACGAAGACGAGACCACTGTATCTTTCCAGAAATACGTTGCCAACCTGGTAGGCCATGAATCTGCACTGCTCGTCATGTCTGGCACCATGGGCAACCAAATCGCCCTCCGCACCATATTGCGCAGTCCGCCTCACGCCATCCTTGCCGACCATCGAGCGCACATTGCCACGCTCGAAGGCGGCGGCGCCACGAGCATCTGCGGCGCCATGGTCAAGGGCATCGTTCCCTCCAACGGGCATCACCTCACCCTCGACGACATTACAGAGCAGTGTATCCTGCGGGAGACGGTATTCGACTGCCCTACCCGCGTCATCAGCCTGGAAAACACCCTCGCCGGCACCATCATGCCCTTGACAGACATGCGCGCCATGTCCGTCTGGGCGCGCGCCCAGCACCCGCCCATCCACATGCATCTCGACGGCGCCCGGCTCTGGGAGGCGGCTGCCGCGGGGGCCTGCACGCTGCGCGAGGCCGGCGCGTGCTTTGACAGCATGCAGCTGTGCCTGACCAAGGGCCTCGGGGCGCCGCTCGGCAGCGTCGTCACGGGGAGCGCGGCGTTCATCAAGCGCGCGAAATGGAGCCGCCACCTGCTCGGCGGCGGCGTGCGCTCCTCGGGCATCATCGCCGCGCCGGCGCGCGTGGCCATCAACGACGTCTTTTTCGGGGGCAGGCTAGGCTGGGCGCACGACAAGGCGAGACGGGCCACGGACGTCTGGCTGGGCCTGGGCGGACAGGTGAGGATGCCCACCGAGACGAACATGGTGTGGCTGGATCTTGCGGCGTCGGGGGTGGACCGCGACGAGTTTTACGCTGGAGGGCTGGAGCTGGACCTGAAGATTTCCAATAGCTTGTTTGTTGGACGGCTTGTGTTTCATTACCAGGTTAGCGAGGCTGCGCTTGCTAGACTCTGTGAGCTCTTTCGAATTGTTCTTGGAGGACGAGCGCATCGAGCTGCCAATGGGGAGTGAATGAGGGCACATTTGTATACGATTAGCAAAAAACTAGAAATACAAGCCGAAGCAGCACTGGATACCACATACATGTACAGTAAGCCTGTTGAATAGCAAAAAAGGATGGTATTGCTGTCCTAACCTGTGCTTCCGGATAGCTGAAGTGCTGCACGGGGCTAATAGTAAGCCATGTCTGCATTGATACCCAACTGAGGCACGATTAACCAGCTCTTCAGTCCCACTGCTGAGCTTGATGGCGACCTTGCAGGCTCTTTGAAATGGCTTGTGCTATCTAACCGCTACCACTCCCTGCTGTGCAGCGCTTTCTTGAGGTAGTCTAATAAGTTCCTGCAGCCAGCTCCGCCTTGTCCTCTGGCATAACCGGTCCAACAACCGCTATCCAATTCCATGTTCGCTGTCGTCTCGAAATTATTCTGTATTAAATCATCATGCCTCTGCCTGCCAAGCAAATCAACTTGCTCCGCGGATGGCCTGCTCCCGCGCTTCTCCCAACAGCTCTTTTATCCGCCGCATGCCAGCGCGTGCTCGCCAACGCAGACGAATATACGGAAATGCAAGAGTACGGCTCCTGCCATGGCTTGACCCGGCTCAGAAAAGGCCTCGCTCACTGGCTTGGAGGCCACTACAATGTCGACCCCGACCCCGAGCGCATCTGCATCACCGGCGGCGCCAGCCAGAACCTGGTGTGCATTCTGCAGTGCTTCAGCGACGTCATTTACACGCGGGCTGTTTGGGTTGTCGCGCCGTGCTATCATCTCGCGTGCGGCATCTTTGAGGACGCGGGCTTTGCAGGCAGACTCCACGCTGTGCCCGAGGACGACGAGGGCGTGGTCCTACAATCCTTGGAGCGCAAACTAATAGACTTTGAACGCCAGGATATGGATCACAGAGGCCAAAAGGTAATTCGCTGCATCATTGTCCTTTCGGCGCCTTTCCATAATTTTTCTGTGGCTGAGTAGTCAAGGCAGCCCTTCAAAGTCCACTCGCCAGACCGCAAGCTGTACAGGCATCTGATATACACCGTGCCGACATGCTCCAATCCTTCCGGCGTCAGCATGTCCTTGTCGCGGCGCGAGGGTCTTGTCAAGCTTGCACGACGGTATGACGCCCTCATCATCAGCGACGACGTCTACGACCTCTTGCAGTGGTCGACGGTCGCGCCCGCGACGAGCGAGCGACAGCCGGACATGAGACTCCCGCGCCTCTGCGACATTGACCGCGCCTGGGGGCCCTGCGCCGAGGACCCCCGCGGCTTCGGCCACGCCGTCAGCAACGGCTCCTTTAGCAAGATGGCCGGGCCAGGCGTGAGGACCGGCTGGGCAGAGGCCGCGCCGGCATTCATCGCCGGCATCGCGCACGCCGCGGCGACGCGGTCCGGCGGCGCGCCCAGCCAGCTCTGCGCGGCCATGCTGGCGGATGTCGTGGAGGCTGGGCAGCTGCAGCGCTTCGTGGACGAGACGGTGCGGCCTACCCTCCAGCGACGCCATGGGCTCATGATGGATGCCATTCGCAGGTACATTTCACCGCTGGGTGTGAAGGCGCGGGCGAGCAGCCTCGAGGGGTGTGAAATTTTCGGTGGTTATTTCGTTTGGCTGGATATAAGCAGCGAGTTTTCGGCATCGTTCATCGCCGACATGCTGAGACGTGAGGAAAATATCATCATCGGCCATGGGGAAATGTTTGCAGTGCATGGAGACGAGAAAAGTGCAAATTTCACCAACTGTGCTCGCCTCAGTTTCTCCTGGGAAGCAGAGGAGGATATTGCAGACGGCATCAAGAGGTTTGGTGACATGCTTTTACGTATGGAGCAAAGAAAGGAGTACTATCTTGAGCTAGCATCTATTGAAGAGCGTTGATAAATCAATCCTGGTCCTCAGTCTATATAGGGCTTCATTGTCTTGTCTATTCATTCAGTGTGGCCAAAAACCCCTCCAGCATCTCAAACGATATATTGCTGCCGCCACACACCACAATCACCACCACGCTATTCTCACTGAACCCAGGAATCAGCCCGGGCAGCTTTCCACTGTAGCACAGCGCCGGGCAGACCGCGCAGGCGAGCTCTACCAAGTAGTGCTCCTCGTTGGCGAAGCGACGACACGCGCGTATGGCCTCGGCATCCGGGAGGACAACCGTCGTGACATGCTTCTCCAGGCCGTACTCGAATGCTCTCTGCGCCACTCTCCTGGCGCCCAAGCTGGTGGCCAGGCTGCCGATTCTGGACAGCGTGATGCGTTGCCGCGTTGCCACAGACTGCGCGAGCGAGTCAACTCCCTCGGCCTCTACGGCAATCACCCGAGTGCGGTCCTGCAGCTGTAGTTGTTCAATCGCCTGCATCAGACCACAAAACATGCTTCCCCCACCAACACTGCATATCATGGCATCAATGTTCGGCACGTTTGTTGTAGCCGCATGCTGACCGTTGCTTGTAAGTGCTGCCGCTGGTGATGGCGTGGGGTTCATCGGGTAATGATGTGTCGCTTCACCAAGTTGTCTGACAGTTTCGTACATGATGCCAGCGTTGCCTTGCCAAATCTCCGGTGCGTCGAATGGGGGCACATATATCGGAGTCTCGTCCGCAGCCGCAGTGCTCGGCATTACTGTTGTCCTCAGATAATCCTCGGCTTCCTGCCACGTGTTGCCATGCTGAATGACCTGAACAGCCCCGGCCTGCTTGAGCTTGACAACCAAAAACGCCGACGTCGACAAGGGTGTCACAATGGTCGCTCGACAGCCAAACACGTTGGCAGCGTAGATGGTGGCCAGCCCGGCATTGGCGCCAGAGGAGCTGTAGAAGTGGGCTTGGGCCGACGCACCATGTGTCGCGCGAAGAGCTGTCAGCTTGCTGATCATGTAGTTGCTGATTCCTCTCGACTTGAAAGAGCCTGAAGGTTGCGTATTTTCCAATTTTAGAAAAACATTACTGCAAGTAGTAGAAAGGGATCAGTAGTCCATAAAACAGTGCTCGCTCCGCTGTGTCTGGCATCGCATCTCGGTAAAAAAAATGAAAAGAAAATGCTTCATAAAGATTCTTACCAGCCGGCAGCTGTGGATAGATTCGCCGAGCGCACCAAAGGCGTTTCAATCCAAGGTTGCTTAATTCCGCTCATCATGCAATGGTGTAGCTTCGTCCTTGACTAATGGATGTGACGTACAAACCAAGTAAAAGCTTATCAAGTAAGAGCGTGCAGATGAGGAATTCCCGAAAGATTATAGAAATATTTCAACAAGACTAAGCTTTTTTTCATGTATGTATTTTACTTGTCTTGTTGAGGGGTAGCAGCCACAGTGTTGGTGAATCTCCATGCAGTCCTGCCCAAGTGTAATGCAGTAGTTGCGGCGTAGTCCAAGTATCTTCAGGTGGCACCATTAATCAACTCCTCGCTGCAGTGTGATCCTCGCTAACCATTTATATTACCTGATCTGCGAGCGACGCCTACTTCTGTAATGCTCCCGCTGCAAAGGGCAACCATATGCCACCCCCTGAAGCGGCGCAGCATATATGTATTCCCTGTAGCGCCTCCAAGCATGGTGTACACGGGCTAGACTTGCAGCACAAGCAGAGCGACAGCTAATCAAGTCCCTGACTCCGTCTGGTTATGCCAACGGTACAGTAGAAACCTCGGCAGCCGCAGGGAGTCCGTAGAGCGGGTGTATACACTGGCTAGATTTCCATCCGCAAAACATGTCCGTGGTAGCAACCCATACCCCGCATGCGACTTTATGAGGCACGTCTGAGCTTGGGACGGAGGTGCCGAAGATATATAGCTTGTCTCAACTCAGCTGCAAGTTGCCCGAGTCGCAGGCGTTTTCACCACCCTCCAGGCAAAGCTAGTGAGTGGATGAGACGACGGGCGCGGGCTGTCCCATAGCCATGCCACGCTGAAAACGGCCCAGGATCGACACGCGTGGATAGCGAGATGGCTGTCGTGGTATAAAGATGTGAGCGACAGCACACCCTAGTGCAAGCCACCCAGCATCTGCGACAAGGGCTCTTTAACTCGACAATCAGATGACCGAGGCGACGTCTTGTGACGTGGCTGCCGACTCGACATTTGCACATTCAGCTGCCGAAGCCCTAGCTGCTGCGAGCCGAGATGCACAAAATAGCTACCTTTGCAGTGGTGAGCCATGTTGGTCTTCATCCCAGCTTCGGTTGATGTAAACGACTTCATCATGAGCAGTAGCGAAAGGAACACCAGCCTTGCGCTTTCAGCGTCAAAGCCAATCACCATTACTCTCGCCTCAGAAGTGTGCGAAGACTTCATGCATGCCAGGTCCAGCAAGCCGCACTGGACGGCGTACCTGTGGGATACCCTGGACAAGTCGCCGCAAGAACGTCGATTTTTATTCAAACTCGACGCCGCCATCCTGACCGTAGCGTCGCTGGGATACTTTATCAAAAACTTGGACCAGATCAATATAAATAATGCCTTTGTTTCGGGCATGAAGGAAGACTTGGCTCTCAACGGGAACCAGCTCAATTACATGCAAACTTGCTGGACAGTGGGTTATGTTATTGGGCAGATTCCGAGGCAAGTGCAAGCCCAGCTATTGGATTAATTACTTTTTCGAAATGATATTAACCACTGTGTTGGCTTCTAGCAATCTTCTTTTGACACGAGTCCGGCCCTCGTTATGGATTCCCTCGTGTGAAGTGACATGGTCCGTCTTGACGATTATCATGGCCAAGTGCAGCAACGCGCAGCAAATATACGTGCTGCGGTTCTTCACCGGCCTTGCAGAAAGCACCTTTTACCCGGGAATGCAGTACATTATAGGGTCTTGGTACCAAAAGAGCGAGCTGGGCAAGAGATCCTGCATTTTCCACGCAAGCAGCGCCATTGGCAGCATGTTTTCCGCCTATCTCATGGCCGCCGTCTACCATCTTGACGGCGTGCACGGGTTCAAGGGCTGGCAGTGGCTGTTCATCATCAATACCGTCATATCACTCCCCATTGCCGTCTCTGGCTTCTTCTTCCTGCCCGACGTGCCAGAGAACACGCGGGCCTGGTACTTTACTCCCAGCGACATCTTGCTGGCTCAGAAACGCATGCAGGCTGACGGGCGCGCGAATCGTGCGCCCTATACCAGGGACAAGATGAAGAGAATCGCTTGCAGCTGGCACATCTACCTCTTGACCTTGCTGTACATTTTATACAATAATGGCGGTGGAGTATCCGGGCAGCCGGCATTTGCCATTTGGCTCAAGCAACAGGGCTACAGCATACCGCAGGCCAATGTGTATCCTACATTGACGACCTGTGTCCAGATTGTCACGACCATAATCTACGCCTGGACCTCGGATACCATTCTGCGAGGCGAGCGATGGCCAGCCATCATATTTTCTGGCATCATGATTATCATTGTCAACACCAGCCTCGCAATATGGAACATCCCAGTGGCCTGGAAATGGGCGTGCTTTATCTTGGCTGGCTGTTCGAGCGGAGTAAGCGGACTCATTTATGCGTGGGTGCACGAAATTTGCGCCCGGGACAATGAAGAGCGAGCACTGGTGGCGGCTTCGATGAACGAGATGGCCTATGTGTTCCAGGCCTGGCTCCCGCTCCTGATTTGGCAGCAAGTCGAAGCGCCAGAGTACCCAAAGGGATACATGGCTTCTATAGGGATCGCGATAGCCATGATGGCCACTACCATGACTATTCGACATTTGCAACGGGTGGAAGTGGCCTCGGGACGAGTGAGGCTGCCCGAGTGAGCATGACACGTGATGTTCGAGAGTTGCCAATGGTGGACGGGGCAGTGACTTCAACTACTCGAATAACTACTAGATACTATTGGAAATTAGACTATTGGCCGAAATGAGAGTTGGCGATTATGAAAGAGCCGAGTCTCATCTAGCTTTTAGCAAGCGACCCTAACCGTGGCAACTTGATTCGCACAACCAGAAGCGCAGAAATAATTGCGGCAACGGCACAGGACCCAAAAGCTAGCCGCAATGCAGCGTCATAACTTTGAACCACTTGCTCCTGATAGGGCTGCTCCAGCTCTGCAATTTTCTGGACTGATGTACGCGCCAGGGCAATGACGTCGTTTCGGCGTGGCCCACGAACAAAAATGTCCAGATAATGCAAGAGTGCATTCTGAACCACGACGCTGCTGAGCGCGACGCCCAAGACAGTGCCTAGACTGCGCCAAATAGCAAGGGCGCTCATGATGACAGCCTGCTCATCGCTCGTAGACGTGGCCAAGACTGCTACAGCCGTGGTGGTATACTGTAGCCCATTCGCCAGGGCGTATGGAGCAAGGGCAAGCAGGAATACAGTGGCGGAAGAGCTCCGCTGCATGCATACGAGACATGCAATACTGGACGAATACAGGGCCGCAGCGTAGACGAGGGGCCATTTTAATCTGCGCGTCATGGAGATTAAGAGTCCAGTCAAAGCACCTGCCGCAGATGACAATACGGCAACGAGCATTAGCTGGAGGCCAGACGAGGTCGCGCTGATTAGTAGCACCGCTTGAAAGTATAGTGGCCTATATCCAAGCAGGAGGATTAGTCCAAGATGATTCGAATGATAAATGGAGAAGGAGCGACGCAAAAGAGCTTACGCGTTGAAGAGAATAGCATTCGAGATGATGGCGCCCAAAAAGTTGGAGAGGATAAGGTTGGCGTGAGGCCTGACGGTGACGTACTTGAGCGGCATGATGGGCTTTGCCGCGCGCGACTCGGTCAGCAGAAAAGCAGGGAAAGCTGTTGTAAATAGCATCAAGACAGCAATGACCAATGGATGAGTCCCTTGTAAATGAAGTTGTTAGCCCAACAAAGCTCTGTGCCTATACACAATCTCCCCATGGCCGGGAGGAAAAATATCACTTACAGGGGAGAATGTTGCCACCAAGATTCAACCCAAGAATGAGCATGGACACAGCCAGGGTAAGCAACAAGGCACCCAGCGCGTCAAATCCTCTCATTACCTGACCCAGAGATTGCCTCGCTCCCAGCACGCCCAAACCCTCTGGAATCGTCCACGACGAAACCACCAAGCATGCCAGGAGAGGGGGAACTTGAATGCCGAATGACCATCGCCAGCCTATGGTCTCGGCAATGGCGCCGCCAAACGTAGCCCCCAGCCCAGAGCCGACGCCGACTACGACATTGATGTATGATAGGTAAGTGCTTCGTGACCTGTTGACCAATTGTTAGTGTTGCAAACCCAACCAGGAACCCTTTTCCCTGCTTCCGGGACCATATATTCAATGCAGCGAAAAAAAACCCACAACACTCCCATCTCTGGCACGGATGGAATGTACATACTCGACCGGAATCATGTCGCTCATGGTGATGCTCCCCATCAGCATCGTGCCGCCCGCACCCACGCCGCACAGCGCCCGGGCGGCAATTAGGCTCTCGATGCTCGTCGCCAGCGCGCACCACAGCGTGGCCGCGGAAAACGTTGCCAGCGCGCCGAGGAAGAGCGGCTTGCGACCAAGGGCATCGGAGAGGCGGCCGAGAAAGGGCTGCGCGACGGTCGCCGTGAGCATAAAGGCCGTCGAGAGCCACGACGCCAGGTGGGCGGCGCCGAAATGCGACGTGATGACGGGGTGCGAGGAGACCATGATGGTGGTGTCGAAGAAGTAGAGGAACTGCGTGACGAGGATCTGGGAGAAGATGGCCCAGAAGCGTGCCGTCGACACGCCGTTGAGGAATCTCGAGGGCTCATTGACCGTCGCCTGGTGTATTGGAGAGCTGTGGCGGCATGGCTGCACGAGGGGCGTCGTCTCGTTGGGAGCTGGACAGACAGGCTTGCTCGTCCTGTCTTTGCTGTTCCAGTTGGAACTTTGAGGAAAACGCGAAAACTTTGCATAACGATCCTCGGGTGATGTTTCCATGTTTCCGACAGCTACCACCGCATGCTTGAAAATGAGCTGCCACCGGCCACGAATGAGAACCAGGGACAATATATATGCACACACACACACACACACACACATATATATATACATGTATACTAGGTTGCCACTCCTTGTACTGCAAGGGTCCCCGTGTGTCTCTTGCTGAACCAGAAGCAAAAATGGTGACACCTCGACTTTGCAATGTCTCGCCACCCTGTGACCAGTTGACCAAGGGGCTGAACAGACTTGGCCGAGAAGTGGCGGGAAAATATTGCGACTCCTTGCCCATGCTTGCTCTTTTACCTCTTTCCTCAAGCACGCATCAGCATAATTGCAACGCCTTGTCAATTGACTGCCCTCCTCTCGTCACAGCGCGGCTGTCAATCCCGACAATGCGGAATCTCGTGTCTCAAACTAAAGTGATTCCCGACCGGGAATCTGTGCTGCTGCTCCAAGGGGAAATGGAAGTTTAATCAGACAATGTCTCGGTGCAGCGCGGTGCAGCCGGTGCTACAGATGCATCTTGCCCAGCCAATGGGACCCTGACGGGGGTAATTGGCCGACTTGATAATACCTGATTCATCTTGTGTAGGTGGAGGCAACAAGATATCGCTGCTTTAACGTGCTGTACGGCTACAGTCGCACAAGCTGAAAGAACTACGACTCAGGTTGAAGGTCACTTATTATTTGTACTCGCCCCTCGGACTGTAGATTGTAGATCCAACGAGGCTGGCGGGACCTAGCTGCTCCCGTTGTCCGATGCGCCATCACCAGGCGGAATCCATTTCCGCACAACATTCTCAATGTAGGACAGAGGTATACCCGAGCTCAGGGCATCAGGGATTGCACGATTCATCCGAATGACATACTCGTCTCTCGGCTTTCCAACCGCTGTCCGCTCATGGCCAATGTACACGAGCACGGGCACCGTACTGTGCATCTGAGCAGGATCCGCCGGCTCGCCGTCCGCCGGGGGCTGCCACAGCTGGGCCGGGATCGTCTCCTTGGAGAAGTGAACGGGCACCCGCTCAATGGCATCGAGCTCGGCCTCGTCTGCGGGCTGCAGCGCGTACGCCAGTCCCCAGACCTCATCGCCGTCGGAGCCCTTGGCAATGTTGGCACCGCCCTGCGCGGCGATGAACCAGCGATAGCCTGGCAGGCGGGCTATGCCCAGATATTCGGAAGTGCGGCAGCGAGTCTTTACTTGCTGCTTCCACATGTTGCTGCCGAAGCCAAAGTATATGGCTGTCGCGTTTGCTTGGGGTAATGGTTGCGTCATTTTGACGAGGCTGGGGTATTTCTGCGCGTCAATGACTGGAGAATGATTCCATCACTTGGCTGACCGTATTCACATGCTGGTCTGCAAGAGGTGCTTCGTACCGTTGGGACAAGGAGGTGAAGTTGAGGGGAAGAGCACCATGTATGTAGCAGCGGCACTAAATATATACGAACAGTTGGCGCGCATCTACAGTGGACCTACAGTGGGGTGACCAAAATTGTAGTGGCAAATGGTGAATCTCGACAGGCCAATCTGTACGAGTTGGCGGGCATCATCTCCTGGGCGCTAGCTTGACCAGGGTACCTAGGCGGAGGGGCCTGTTTTTGGACAGGGCTAAATTACAGTGTAGGCTTCAACATGTATCCCTCCCGTCTAGTCAGCCTGTTAGGGCGCCTAATACGTTGTGAAAAAAACATAGAAGTTTTCTGGGACGGCTAGGTATCGTGACAGGCTGACTAGACGGGAGGGATATATGTTAAAACCTACACTGTAATTTAGCCATGTCCAAAAATACCCCCCTCGCGCGTAGGTACTTTTGGAAGCCCCGTAACCTGTGCTTATTATAGCAGCGGGGCGCAACCGCAACAGCCATTGTTTTCCCAACGCAAAGCTGACACCACTGTAACTTGTGCTGCTGGAGGCAGATTTGAATTCCGCCACTAAAATGATGCCCTCAGTGCTTCCCGCATGACTTGGGTTACAGCACCCTTGGCGGCGCCTACAGTGGGTCGTAGGTAATTCCGAGCAATCTGTCACCAAATCGCCATACATAGGTTAGCGCTCGGAATTACCTGGAGGCACTGTATGTGTACCATGCGCCCTGCGCTGTTGCTGCCACTACACAAGCCCGGGCCTGGCCCCAGCTTCTGGGGGAAAAAAAGGAGATGCACGACCCATCCTCGCCGTCCTTTCTCTTCTGCCACTTTTTCAGCCATTTTCTCTTTTCCACCGACCATCTCTCAACGTCCTCTTCGCTTCTCCCTTGAGTGCCTTATTGTCCTTCTTTTTTCCGCCAGCGCCTTGTCTTCTTGACGTCCAAATCTCACGACCGCCGCCCGACGCGTAAGCCAGCCCTTCCCGACGACATCAACCACCCGGTCCGAGCCTCATCCCTGTTTCAACGCCAATTTGACCACGGACCGAGACAATTGACAGCGCATCGACATTTCCTTGTTTTCCACCACTACCGATCGCTCGTCAACACTCCTTTCTCACAACACATCTTTGACTTTCTCTCTTTGGCAACTCTACACGTATTTGGCCTTTGCTTCAACACCGTCATCTGGTCGCCGCAGCCCGCTCACGATGCGCCCTGCCAGTTATATCGCCACGGCGTTTGCTCTACTCAACGGCATCGTCGTGCCAGTACGCGCCGCCGACGACGACAGCTCCAGCTCCGCCTCACCATCGCCATCGACCACCGACTCCAAGTCGTCTTCATCGTCAGCAACGCCCACTTCTGCCAGCGCCAGCGCCACAACAGCCGCGGACAGCAGCAACGACAGTGGCGGCCTCACCGGTCTCCCCTCCCTCACCGGCGTCCAGCCCATACCGACCTACCCGGCTCCTGCCGTCCCCGATACCAAAGATGCGCCCTTTATGCAGTCCTCCAGCGCTCCCGAGGGAACCGTTTTCATCGCGGTCGGTGCCATTCTCGGCGCCTTCTTCCTCGCCGTCCTGATCTGGCGTGGCATTGTCAGCCTGCTGCTGCACCGCTCCGTCGAGCGCGCCTCCAAGGCTCAGTACGTCGCCAACTCGAAAAAGTCGTCGTCCACCGCTGCTTCTTCTGCCTTTCCCGCGCCGCCTGCGCCCTTTTACAAGTACACCGACCAGGAATCGACGCGCTCCCTGGGCCAGAGCACCCGCCCCCGTGCCAACCGACGCTCGACGCGCGGCCCGGATCTTTCCAACAACCCCAGCCAGTCCAACCTCTTCTTCTCGCCCACTGCCGCCAACAGCGGCGGCCCCGGCAACCGCGGCTCCACGTATCTGCCTTCTGGCTTTTACGCCGCTGGTTCCGCCGCTACTTCGCACCAGCAGGGCCAGTCCATTAGCATGTCCAACCTTGACCCTGTTTCGGGCCAGTACGCCAACGCCTCCCGCAACACCCTCAACGGCTCGCCGCCCGAGTCCCCCATGTTCCACGCCCGCCGCGATGCGAGCACCTCGTCAATAAACCTCGCAGCGCCGCTTCAGCCTGGTCAAAGAGCCCCGAGCGCTTATCTTGAGGATCTGCTGGCCGAGGACCCGTCAGCTCTGCCTCCCCAAAACATGCACGGACCCCGTCGATAGACTATGCCGGAGTGCAAACATCGATCCGGTGCAGCAAAGAACCTTGCCCTCTAGTTTTAGAGAATCCCTCCCGTGCCTCTCTTCCACCACATACACCACGACATTCCTTTTTCAAGGCGTTTCTTCTTTGGAATACCGGATGAATTATTATCATTTTTAAACGACGCGGGGGTTATTTTACTATCGTACTCTTTTCTATTTTGAAGACTTCATCTTCACCCCGGCGCTGCTAGTACTTACTTGACTATGGATTTTTCTTTTCGGCGAAATAACGGGTTGTACCAGAACTATTAGAGCAGTGGTGAGCACGACAGTCTTGCTCACCGGTTAATAATTGAAGCGGCCCATGGGCTAATTATATACTCAAGTTGTGTCTGATTGGCCATGCACATGACACATGATCTTAGCTTTCCGTACATGATACATGATGGAAGCTTCCCATTGCTTTCCCAACTTCATCACTCACTTACCTTGGCACTCAAACATGTCTACCAGCGGCTTCACCAGCTTGGGCATATCCGGTGTCCGCCCCAACCTCATGACACCAACTATCCACGGCGTCGTACACACGAGGAAGAATAACACTCACGCATATACCCATCACAGTCCGCACCGCGCGCGGCAGCGCGCCAACTCCGCGCCAGCGCTGCGTTATTGTTCAAAGCTCTACCGCTTCAGCTAAACTACACTCGTGGTTTTATTTTGAAATTGCAGAGTTGTGAAATGTATTCGTATGTATTTACTGTGTTCCAAATCGGCCGAGGGCCACACTGCTATCGAACCACCATGCAAATCCAAATATAAACAAAAGACTTTCTATATGGCATAGATTTTCCAGTATATCACTGCTCTTTGTTCAGCACCTATTCTATGCCTTTATTTCCGTAATACGCGGCGCAGAGCTCGTGCTGCTATCAATCGTCGCCATGGTATGTGACGCCATCTCAATGTCCACCAGCGAGATGCCGCTCCGCTCACACATGCCCCGGAATATACCATCCGACTTGCGATATAAGTTCGCCGGCGTGTCCAGCTCCGCGATTCTCCCCGCATCCATGACGCAGATGCGATCATACCCGATAATCGTGCGCAGACGATGCGCAATGCACAGCAGCGTCTTGCCGCGGAAGCCCGCCGCCATGGTGCGCTGAATCTTGTCGTCCGTCTCCATGTCAACGCTCGATGTTGCCTCGTCACAGACAATAATCTGCGCGCCGCGCACCAACGCGCGGGCGAGCGCCATTAGCTGCCGCTGGCCGAGCGAGAAGTTGAGACCCTCATCCTCGACGATGCTGTCGAGGTGGATGCGCGACGGGTCCGAGTGATCGGCCATAGACGCATCGGTGCCGACGAGATCGGCCTGGCGAAGCGCAGACCACAGCGCCAGATCGTCGTGCTCCTGAAAGGGATCGAGGTTGGAGCGTACCGTGCCCTGGAAGAGCGTCGGGTCCTGGGGAATGATGGCGAGGCGCTTCCGTAGATCACCGAGACCAATGGTGGAAATGTCCAGCCCGTCAATGGTAATCTTGCCACCGGAGATTTCGACAAGACGGAAAAGCGTGCTCATAATAGAAGACTTGCCCGCACCGGTTCGGCCGACGAGACCGATGCGCTCGCCACCGCGGACGTGGATAGACAGGCCCTTGAGGACGAGTGGCAAATTGGGGCGGTACCTCATCTCGACATTTTCAAATTGAATCTCACCCTTTTCGGGCCAGCTGGGACGCACATCAATGGTATGGAGTGGAGCTTCCTCTTCCAGCTCGTGACCATAATACCGAAGGCGCTCGACGGCGTTCATGCCGTTTTCCACCTCGGCGAGCTGGCGGATGGAGAATTGCAGCATTTGCACGATGGACAGCATGTAGCTCAAAACCAAACCGCCAGTGGATGGGCTGACAGTAAATCGAGACGTAACGACAAGAATAGCAACGACAAACACGAGGATGTTGCCAATCATGTCCAAGCGCACAGAAAGCCAGCGCTGATTGGCAAAGGTGAGGTAGTAAGCACCATTCATCTGGTCAATCGATGTGCGCAGGTCCTTCATGAAGCGCTCGCGTAGGCCGTAGGCGCGGATCGACGACACACCACTCAGCCCCTCGCTGAACCGGGCAAACATGCTGGAGCGAAGCACGGATTCGTAGCGCTTCACCTCTCGCGCGGACGACCGGTAGTACGTGCCTGCAATCATGTAAAGGATGTAGAGAGGCACCAGCGCGGCCGCAAAGTAGTAGTAATACGCAATGGTGAGGATGAAGACAGCCGTTACATTGGCTAGCGTGAAGAAGAACATGCGGATGGCGTCCGTCAGGTTATTGTCCATGACGTCAACATCGCGCGAGAAGCGGTTCGTGATGCGGCCCAGCGGCGTTGTGTCAAAGAAGGACATTGGCGCGCGGAGCACACGCGTGACGGCGTCCCGCAGCATGCTTTTGCTCGCTGTCGTACCAAGCACAGTCAGCAGCACCGAAAACGCAAACATGAGAAAGGCCTGGCTGGCGCCGAGGGCCGCGTACACGCCAATGTAGACGCCGTCCGTGTAGCCAAACTTGTCTGAGGTCCACCACGAGAGCCACAAACTAGTGACAATGTTGGCGCCTTGAGATAGAATGAGCACAAGAGCAAGAAAGGGCAGATTCAACACGCTGCCGGAAGCCCGGAGATAGCCTGTGTAAACAGACCACGGAACAGACTTTTCGGCTCGCTCCTCTTGCTGCATAAGCATCGCCTGCTTCTTATTCTTCTTGTTCTTGGCGCGGTCCTCAGCCGAGGTTTCCACGCGCTCCATCTTGTTCTTCTCCTCGCCCTCTTCAATCGTCGCATCAGGCGTCACCTCCTCCTCCTCTTCCTCCTCATCGACAGCATTGGTCTCCATCAAGGTGCGGAAGCCCTCCTCATCGCGCATGAGATTGTCGTACGTGTCAATGGCGCGAATCTTGCCATTGTCCATCCAGATAATGCGGTCGCAACGGTTCAGAACCCAAAGTTGATGGGTCGCCAGGATACGACACTTGTCCTTGAGCAAGCCAAGAATCGCGTTGTCAAAGATGTGACGACCGACGTGGGCATCGACAGCACTGAGGGGATCGTCCATTAGAACGATGTCGGCATCAAAGTAAATGGCGCGTGCAATGTTGAGTCGCTGCTTCTGACCTCCAGAAATAGTGATGCCACGCTCGCCAATCTCGGTTTGGTCGCCATTGGGCAGCATGTCAAGGTCGGACTGGAGAGCACACGCGTCAATGACTTCCTTGTACCAGGGCTTCTTCAAGGGCTTTCCAAAGGTAATGTTGTTCTGCAATGAAGTGTTTTGAATCCAGGCGTACTGAGGACAAAAGGCTCTCGAAGCGCCAAATACCACTTCACCCTCGGTCTTGCGCATATCACCCGCCAAGGATGCAAGAAGCGAACTCTTTCCGCAGCCGACGGAGCCAATAACGGCCAAGAGTTCTTTTCGTCCAGCAGTAAAGTTGAGATCCTGCAGCTTAAATGGCTCTCGCTCCTCGCTGCGAGTGGGTTCCCTTGGTCCATTCTCTTCAGCAGGCTGGGTGGAGTTGATCTGTGCCTTGGCTTCCTTGGCGGCCGCGGCAGCTGCTTTTTTCTCCTTGGGGTCGGAAGGAAGTTCTGTCTCCTGTTTCTTGGTGCGCTCCCATGTAAAAGATGCCTGGTTCATCTCAATGGCGTGTTCACCGTCAGGCTTGATAACAATGTCTTCCTCCTGTTCCTCCTCGAGAAGAAACTCCTCCACTCGTGCAATAGATGACGCGGCGTCGATGACCTGTCCAAGAACCATGGGTAAAAGGTTGAGCGGGATGCGAAGACTGTTGAACAGGGCCAGCGATGAAAAGACTTCTGCGGGCTGGAGACCGTGGTTTGTCAGGCGATAGGTGATAAAGGACAGCATTGAAGCAAAAACGGGCATGGCCATGCTGACAGAATTGATTGCATTTCGAGTGGCGAGCAGGATCTGGATTGAGTAGATTTCCTTGGAGCGGATCTCAGCCAGGCGCTCCAAAAATGCCGTCTCCCAGCCGAAATATTTGACAAAACGAACAGACTGGATGATTTCTTGCGTCAAAGATACGCGCTTGTCAGTAATCTTGTTTATGGTCTTGCGGCGAGCGAAGAGACTTTGAATGGCCTTTGTGAGAAGTGGCACACCAAGGACGAGCAGGCCAAAGCCAGCCAAGGCACTATAGGTCAGGTTGACGATGAGAAGGACCAGCGTAACAATACAAGCAATGGGTGCGGTCCAGATGAAATGGCCCAGAGCACAAGCCTGATCAATACGGTAGGTGTCGACACTCATCAAGTTGACGATGCGACCATTTGCCCAGCCAACCTCGTTTGGCTTGGCGCCTTTCCCTTTTTTATCTTTCTTCGTTTCGCTTCCTTCTTCGGTTTTCGCGGCAGCTGGCTGTTCGTTGCCATCCTCTGATGACAGGCCTTCCTTGGAAGTGCCTGCTTTGGCACGGCCAGAGATGACCATCGACTTGTCGTAAATCATGCCAATCAAAACAGCCCGGCTCTGACCACCCAGCATCATGCCGCGGTAAATGAAATGACCGATGCAGAGACTGCCGACGACCTGCATCGCCGTGATTCCGACGGCGAGGCCGACTCCCTCTCCGATATTGGGCGGTTCGGTGTGTTGGACATGGGCATAGTACGCCTTGGTGGCAAATTGAATCAGGTATCGAAGGGTAAAGGGCGCAATCACTTGTAGCATGGTCGAGATGAAGGCGCAGAATCCACCGAGCCAGAACTCAAACGTAAAGCTGTCGTAAAGGGCCATCGCGAGCGGGCGCTTGGAGCCCTTGGCCACTCTGCGCTTGAATGCGGCCCTCACTTTCTCAGTTAGGACTTCGGCACCTCGTTCGGGGTTCACAGCCCAGAGATCGCGTTCGTGCAACTGTCTCTTGTATCCAGTCTAGCCAAACCGTTAGCGGATCCCGCATCGACCGCCTCTGGCCGAGTACATCAACTCACCGTCATGAGAGGCGTCATCCAGTTGAAGAAGAGCTGGCTGAAAAAGCCGGCGCCATGTTCTCGGGAGACGATGCGTTCCTGGGGTATCTCCGGGATGCCTCCCCAGCGGAGAGGGTTGAGCTTTTGCCTCCATGTCTTTTTTCCTTGTGGCGGGATCCCGGTGGCGGTTGTTCCAACGCTCGCGTCGGTAGCGTTGGTTCGGGTGGGCGTCAGCTCATTATCGTCGTGGCTTTCAGACAGCTGCGACTTTTCATTTACAACGCTGTGCGACTCGGCGCTGTCACTCTTGTCGCTCGGTTGCACGCCTGTCGTGTCGGTAGTGAGTGACAGCTCGTCCTGCTGTGCGACAGTGGCGGCGAGCGCATCTGGCGCCTGGAGATCTTTTTCAACATTCTTATCCGGGTGATCGGCCATTGTGACTGTTGAGTTGGCTAGTTGTCTCAGACCCGCGGCTGGGCTTGTTTTGTTGCGACACAATGGACGCAGCTAAAAACCTGAGTCCTCACTGCTGACGAAAGTGCGGATCGGCGCTTCTTTCCATGAGGCAGGCGTTGTCTTCGAGGCAAGTGTGGCGACTCAAAATCTACTTTTGTAAACACCTTCAACAAAGATCCACGGGTCAAACTTTTGTCCGGAACGGTAGATCAGAGTATGTAACTGCTAAAGAAAGAACAAAGTCTCGATTGTAATGGGTGCCGCAGCGAAAAGAAGATGCTGGGGAGAAAGAACTAAAGTAACAGGTCACTCAAGAAGGAAATGAAACCCGCCGGTACGGGACCGAAGCAGCAACTGGTACCCGGGCATGCAGTCCGGGCCTAACTAGCCAAAGTCCGTCCGCAACTTGCCAGCAGTTGCCACGACGAATCCACTCCGCAGAACGGGCCTGATTTCGTCGTCATTAGTAATGATGGCAGTGGCATGGGTGGTTAACGTGTGCCGGAAACCGACACTAAAATGCTTGAAGTCTGGTGTTAATTGGGTAGCCTGTGGGTGGGTGCGCGCCAGCCAGAGCAAGAGTTCTGCTAACGACAAGCCACAGCGCCGGACAGTCTGCGTACAGTACCCTCGGACGATTTGTTTGGCTCTTGAGTGCTTGCCCCCGCAATATCGCTTTTAGATATCGCGGGCTGGCTGTCTCTGGCAACCAGCAAAGCAGATTCTTGTTACGGCCAAGAGTCTCCGGACCAAGCGTTAACGTTGGTTCTTTTGGACGTACTCGGGTAGTTATCCCCTAGCCTTTCTTTCAGTGGCGACCCACGCAGGATCCCATTGGCCCCAAAAGTGAATTGCAGATTCAGCGACATGAATGCGACATGGATGACGTGCACACCGGGTTGCATACTGCGACAAGAGACAATGGCCCGGAACGGTCTATTAGGCTCGGGCTCGCTTTCGCTCTCGCAGTGGTAAGCTTTGTTCACCGCACAATGTTTCCTTGTACAGATACAGCAGCGCGTTGATAGGCATGCGAGCCACGCGAGAAGCGGCAGGGTACGGGATCCGGTCCGGCGAGTGCAGCCTCGACCCACAGGCTCAGCGGGATCATGGCAAGCAGTTCATATTGGGTGAGACATGCTTGAAAAAATAGTTTGTTTTCGCTCACGTTATCACACCGGTATGCTGGGTATGTCTGGCATGTCTGGGTAAATAGGATGAAGTGTGGCACATAAGTTTGACTATGACCCGGCAGGTGTAGCCATTCATCAATTGTCGTGGACGGCCAAGGAGACTTGAGGATCAATCTTGGCGACTCTGACCTAGACAAGGCTGTACGGAGAGATCTCATTCGGCCGGTCGGGGTTGGGCCAGCGACTTCCAGTGCGCGGCTGGGCAGTGTGCCAGCAGGCTACCCACCTGGCAGGGCCTCGTCAGCATCGGAGTTTTGGCCTGCAACTGTCTGCTTAACAAGCACTACAGCTCTCGTGTGACTGCTTAGAGCATGTACCGAAGGAGCCGGGCTAGATGTTCTCAATGCTTTGCTTCCACCAGTAGTCGCTGAAGGACTCGTACAGAAGAATGCAAGGGAGGGGATGGTGGTGGAGTTGGCCTGACCTGACCCTGGTGCGTAACTTAGGCCCGCTTAGCAAAGCACGGAGCTTAAAGTCGCCGCCTGCCGAACGCCCCATTTTGGCGGTGGACGTTTTCTGCCGTGGCAGCTGGCCGAGCTTTTTCAGGCAACTGTACGGACCGGCCAGCAAACACGGCCGTACGAACATCTCAGCGCTGCAATTCTGACTGCATTGCCATTACCAGCATGGCTACTGCAGACGTGCCGAGCCTGGCGATTCCCGGAAGCGTTCTTGGTCCCGTGTCCAAATATGCGCCCGGTGCCGGAACGCACACATTTGAAGGCAACGTGGTGTCGTCACTCATGGGCAATGTGACGGTTATTCCTCCAGCCAAAGCGCCCGGCCCATCGAAGCGATTGAACAAGATTACGGCGCCTGCGTCCGAGGAGCTATCCACGATTACTGTTGCGCGCCATGGCCGCAAGCGCGAAATTCTCCCCGACGTCAATAACATTGTGCTGGCTCGCGTGGTGCGCTTGATGCCCAAGCAAGCCATTGTCGTAATCCAGCAGGTCGGTGACACTGTGCTGCAGACGGAATGGCAAGGCGTGATTCGCGTGCAGGACGTGCGCGCCACGGAAAAAGACAAGGTGAAAATCTACGAGTCATTCAAGCCTGGTGACATTGTCCGGGCTCAGGTGGTAAGTGGCTACGGCCAATCGATGCGAGGGGGCGAAACAAGGGCGTTGCTAATGAAGACAATGCGAAGATCTCACTGGGAGACCAAGCCAATTATTACCTGTCGACGGCATCAAATGAGCTCGGCGTTATCATGGCGACCAGCGAAGCAGGCAATGACATGGTGCCGGTCAGCTGGAAAGACTTCAAGGATCCCGAGACAGGCGCAAGCGAGCTGCGCAAGGTTGCCAAGCCGAGCTGAAGAGCCAATATTTGAGCTGGGCCTGCTAGCAGCAAGAGAGCCCGACTTTGTCTACGACGCATCGAAACAAGGACTTGAAGGGCAGACTTTGTGAAGCAGGGCAGCGCATCACGACGCGGAGCCACAGGTCACACAAGGAAAATCACCTCCGCGCCAGTCCATTGAACCTTGCGCGAGCTCAAGGCTGCGGAGACACGACTTGATTGCGGATGTCGACATTTTTTTCTTCGAGGGAGATTGCTTCTACAGGGTCTACAGGGTCGAGCAGTCGGACTGGATAGAAATGCGCAGACTCCGTCACGGTGTTGCAGGGTGTGCACACACCCTGAGCACTGTGACGGCTTTCAAACAGGCGGGCCCTGTTGAAGAGGGGGAGGTCTGCTGACGAGCAGCCAGAAACACTCCCTTGATGACGACAGAGGTAGACAAAGAGACCATGAAAGCTCAAAATAAATCAATAAATCTCTTTACATCGATATTTAGGATAATGGGTGACATGCAAACACTACTGTTAGAAGTTGAGCTCGGCAAGGTTGGTGGCATCATGCAGCTCCTAGCCTCGCCCTGCATTTTTGGGCGGGACAGGATTTTCAGAAGATCAAGCGCTGGAGAATCCGCCGTAAGCAAGATTCAGCAGGCTCCAGCCCCCTGTAGCGGATTTCAATGGCGGGGTCACATTCCTTCAGATTCTGCAGGGGACGGATCGCAGTGTCTCAGCTGCTTGAAAAAAATAGAAACAGAAACGCATGAGAATTCTCAGCTCACGGCCCATGTTACCAAGCTTGAGGATGTTTACTTAATCAACGGTCAGCCACCATCCACCGAAAGCTTTGTTGACGACGCCGCTCCTTTCACCATCTCCACGAACGCTCCAGCAATCTGACAGCTGTCCGACGCCACAGCGGATATCTCATCTGGCCCGTCCACTCCGTTCTCCTGACCGGTCCCCTCCATCCTGGGTAGTTGTCGTGTTATTACCATACACCTACATGCAGCGCTACGAATGAACTCGATTATCTGTCAACCTCAATTAGACGCTACGGAGCAAGCCGCACCAAATCTGCCCACAACAAAACACTCCCATTGTATACACGCAGCACCATCATGTCATCGACAATGGTCGCGACCATCACACAACCGTCTATTACCATCAAAGGCAGCGCTGTCGGCACCCACTGCCCGAGCTGCGGCTTCGACATACCGCCGGCGGCCGACTCCCCGCCCCAGGACCTTGCTGCCGCGCAGTCCCGCATCGCCGAGCTCGAGAACGAGGTGCGCGTCCTCAACGACAAGGCCGCCATGGCTATGAACCGCTGGGCCGAGTACGAGGCCGAGCTGACCCGGCTACGGTCGTCGACATCCTCCCACGCCGCCGCGACCGCCGGTGTCACCTCGTCGCCGCAATCACCGCCCTCGGCCGCGCCGAGCCCGACGCGCAGCGCATCCTATTTACAGCAGGGCACCGAGCGCATCTCGAAGCTGCTTTACGCGCGGAAATCATCCACCACCAACCTGCGCACCGGACCGCCCGCGCTTCAAACTACGATAACGACGGCAGCGGCGGCATTGGGCGACACGCTCTCCCCCACGGTGGCGACGCCGACGACACCAACAGCGCCGATGACGGAGGACCTCTTGGAAGCGCTCAGCCGCGAGCAGAACCTGCGCCAGGAGGCCGAGGGTCGCCTCACCGCGACGAGCCGCGAGATGGAGGAGCTGAGCGCCGCGCTGTTTGAGCAGGCGAATGAAATGGTGGCGGACGAGCGCCGCGCGCGCGCCAAGCTCGAGGAGCGTGTCGGGGAGCTGGAGAAGCGCGACGCGGAAAAGAAGAAGCGGCTGGATCGCCTAGAAAGTGCCATGAGCCGCATCGAGCGTGTCAAGAGCCTCCTCCGCGAGTGATCCTCTTTCCCTCTCTCGCTCGCTCGCGAATACGACGACACACTACGATATGGGGAATCCGACCCCAACAACGGAAATAATTATTCTCCCTGGCATTGAAAGGAAAATCAATTTGAGGGACTTCCACGCTTTCCGAAGTGAGAATTGGCATGTCTTCTGCTATTGAGGCGTATTTCGACGCACTATCGATGGCGCTATTGGCCCGCCGGTCGTGAAACATGACGAACATGCCAGGGAGGGCCAGACAACCGAAACGCCGGGCCACATGCGTCATGCAACAGGACACACGACGTTTCATGGATTTTATTTCAGCAGCTCGTTGACGAGTGTTGTTTCAGAGGAGGTCGTGTTTGGCGACTTTATGCTTTGAGCATACATACTTGATATTCCAACGCACTCGCAAAGCCAAGGCACCTAATTTTGTTCCTCTTCTTTTTTTTTTGTTTTACAATATACCAGGCAGGGCTTTGGGGTTTTTTTTCTGGTTTCAATCACGAGTGCGGTAAGAAACGTGCAGCATAGCGTTGCGAGGGCCGGGGTCCGTCGTTTGATTTTTGATTCTTGGTCATGGAGACTTTATAGATAATACAGACTTGTTTATTGCACATTTCTTTGCTTTACGTCCTGCTTCTGCTTCAGAAGAAGTCGTCTTATTTACGAGCTGGCTTACCATCACTTGCTTGCTTCTCACTCATACGTCGACTCATCATGTACAGGTCATATCCAGGTCAACCAGTCTTAGCCCGACCAAAGCCCGTCCGTGTGTCGTGTCGCATAGACAAGGACTCGGGCTTGACGTCCAGGCCATAAATCGCACAGCTCCGCCAGTACTTCCTCGCGTCATCGGCGTCTTCCTGCTCTTTGGCTTCACATTGCCACAGGTCATCCACTCTGTTGGAGGAGCCCGTAGTATCAGCTCACGCAGCGAGTGATGCAACAGCTGTACCTGATCATCGCCACCCTCGACTTGCAGCTTGCGCACAAACGGTCGCACAATGTCAACAACACCGTATCCATGGGCTGTCTGGTTCAACTCCTCAATAGTTTCGAATCCGTCGGATCTATCCAGCTAAATGAAGACGACGTACGCTAGCTCTTCAACTGTGAGCGGCCGATAGGCCACAGCAACCGTTTCCAGGGCGGTCGCCAGTATGCTTTCATTTTCGGGCCGGTCACTTCCGCACTTTTCAAACAGCTTCCAACACATAGCCGTGGGGTCTTTGGAGCTCGAGAGCTTCTCGATCGCTTCATCCAAAGCCGTCTGATTTCGTACTTTCCTTTCCCTCAAGTATACCAGTGCCAGTCTGATTCAGATCGCGAAACCATCGGCTCTAGAAACTACCTTCCTCACAGCCATCTCTCGTATGTTCTCCGAGATGTGCAATCGCTTTGCTAGAAACGCCGCCATTGCACGGCTTTGTCCTGGTGATGTCTCGCACTCGACCAGTACTGTGCCTAAAGGTAACCGAGGAACAGTTTCATCATTATCACGCATGGAAAGGACACTTTCAAGAGCGCATGACTCTTCAACAACTCTTTAAACAATGTTAACAGATCATCCAGAGTGGTAATCTCACACTCATCAAGTGCATCCAGCACGATATACACATGGCGTGTTGATGCAAGGAGTGCTTGTTTCAAAAGTTCGCCAATCTTCTCATCATCTGACAATGGCCGAGAGATGTTGTCAGAGTCGTTTTCTTGGCGAAACCAGTTCATACACTCCCGCTTTATCTTTGAGCTTGCTTTGAGAAGCTGCGCCATGATGCTGCGCAGTATTGCCGGCATGGTCGCAGTCTCTGTGCCTCCGATGATGTAGTAGGAGCAGATGCGTTGTCGCCCGGAATACCTTGGTCAGCGACAAAAGCTGTGGTCATAGTCTTGCCACAGCCCATATTGCCGAGCAATGCCAAACATTTTGTCTTCGAATTCACGTCTATCCAAGCGCGGATTTCGGGGTCATCTTTGATCCAATTACATGCAGCGTCTTCACGCGACCTCAGCGAGCTACGTAGTCTCTGAAGCATCTCCTCTTCCTTCTCAAGAGGTGTTTTGGCTATGGGCGTGTCAGTATACGACCACTGTATTCCAGGAGTCTTGAAAAATCTTACGCCACGACTCTTCAATCGCAGCTCTGACCTCCATCACAGCGACTGAAGTCTCAGCCTCGAAACGCTTGGAGAATGTCTCGCCGTGCTTGTTGAACGAAGACACAAGTCCGGGCAGTTGGCGCTGCAAAGCTATAATTGCCATTGTCACGCGTTTCTCTTTTTCAAACAGCATCGACCTTGAGGACAAAGGCAAACAAATCCGTATAGAGGGCCACGAGAGCCTGGAAGCCATTAGCTGTCTGACTCGGCTGCAGAATTGCGAGTCCCTGCAAACCTCGTGGATACTTGGCAACTCGTCGCCACTCTTTAGCATCTGATCTACGCTCTCGAGGGCTGGTATATTGTCGAGGAAGGATTTAATTTCTCCAGACAGCTTCTGGCCGGCGAAGATACCGGCGGCACAAACAATACGAGACGGCAAGGCTGTCATCCAGCAGGCCCAAAAATAGAGAACGTCTTTACGCTTCTCCGCAAATCATGGACGCATCAACGACGGCAGGCCAGCTTTTGGCGTGGTGCTAAGAATGAATGTTATATAAGCCCCCGTCAGGTTACGCCAACAAGGAACTGCTTCTAAATGCACACTTTTCCAGCCGTGTTACAACGTGTAGATGGTGGCGAACACGTCTCACTGCAGCGCCACCACCAACTTGGCAGCACTGACACCAGCCGCACAACGCTTGAGTGCTTCTTCTATCTTGTCCAAACCTCTTCCAACAACCATTGGAGGAGGCAAGCACTTCAGTTTGCCTTGCTGCAGAGCCACGGTAACATACTCTCGCCAAACTGGCGTGGCTACATCGTTGATAGCAAAGATCATGCCGGCCGCGACGCTACCCGGGACTTCAGCTGGGGGTGGATGAACACAGGCCAAGTGGCCGCCACCAAAAGCGTCAAGGATCATCAATCCATCTTTATACGTCTCTGGAGAGGATATGGCGTCAAAGACACTTACAAATTCTTGACCAGAGGTACAAATTTCATCGATAATATCGTCCACGAAAGAAGACTTGTTGTAATCAAAGACGGCAGCGGCTCCGGCAGTGGTGGCCAGGGAAAAGTTGCGCTCACTGCAAACGGCAATCACCCGGATCCCAGCAGAACTTGCAAGTTGCGTCACCATTGATCCAACAGAGGATGATCCTCCATACACGACGAGGGTCTTGCCCAGAGGCTTGGGATTCAGAGATGGGTACGGCAGGCCCAGGGCCGGCGTAGACAAGCCAGGCATCGCGGGACCAGGCGTCTTGACAGACAAGACGCAGACGGCAGCTTCCAGCGCAAAGGGCAGGACGACACCACTCGTGTATGGAATCTCGTCGGGGAGAATGGCGGCCTTGTTGGCCGGCACCACAGTGTACAAGGCATAGGCGGCGTCCTCGGGGCGGCCGCTGACCAAGGTTACAGCGTGACTGCGAACCGTTCAGTAATTTGGCAATTGTAATCTCGTGGTGCTGGAATTGAACCACTCACCCAATGACGCGGTCGCCCTTTTTGAAGCGGCTGCCTGCCTCGGCGCCGGCTTCGTGAACCTCGCCGGCAACATCGCAGCCGAGAATGGCCGGCCATTGCTGCACAAAAATACCAGTCTTTTGCATATGAGTGTCGAGCGGATTGATGGCAATGGCAAAGGTGCGAACAACAATTTCACTAGGTCCAGCAGTAGGCATGGGCGCGGCGCGTCGTGGACCTCGAAGGGAGTATCGGCCTTGGTGAGCCATGCAGCTTGGTTGGAGGGCATTGTGATAAGAGTCGGCAGGTAATTTTTTGAAAGCAAATATATGGTTTCCTGGAATAATCTCAAATTATTGACTAGTCGCGGGTTTGGCTTGACTTGTAGACAATTCATCTTGGTCATGGGCTCACATCGTCTTTTGTACTCGGAGAGCACCGTGTAGCAGCAGTTGTGCTGGCGATATTACCAATCGAGGCACGGGATGCCATCAGCATCATACATTGTATTTCAAAGCTTCGTTTGCAAGCGCGGGAACTGTACATTTATATGAGGTGGATTTTGGCATCTTACGAAGCCGACTTGCTCGGCTCGTTCGAATCGCACATGTCGTTCTGGAACCGCATATTGCGTTCCAACGCCACCATACTCCATCGGCACTAGTTTACACAGTCGACAAGGATTACCAAGAATTGTGTCTACAAAGTCGTAACGGCGCAGTCACAGCCTCGCTCGTCAAGTCTACCTACATACCTACTTGGCCTGCCTGCTAGCCAGCCTGCTGCCTGCCAGCCTGCTTGCCCGCTCGACGTCGACTGTTGAGCTCTCTGGCACTCGCACATTTTGCACAATGTATCATCACGTCCAAGTTCATCATGGAATTCTCCTTTGGAAGGAATGGACGCCTCCGCTACGATGAAACCCATGCAGTCCTCATCTGCCTCGAGTGTAGCTATGCCGTGCAAAAGAGCGCCATTGAGAGTCATCTTCTCAGACACAAGATTTATCGTGGAGAACGAAGGACGCTCCTCGCAGCAATCGCCAAACTACACCTGGCAGAACCCGACAATGTGGTACCGCCCTCGATCATCGCAGCCCCAATAGATGGGCTGGCCGTGATCCCAGGCCATCGCTGCGCCGCCGACAGATGCGAGGCGCTCTGCGCCAGCTCAAAGCGCATGCGCCGACACTGGAGCGAAGTCCACGGCACAGTCGACCAGCCGCTCGCCGCCATGGCCAGCGCGGTCTACCTGCAAACCTTTTTTCGCGGCACGAAACTCAAGTATTTCCAAGTCTTGGTGGAATCCGCGACGAGCCTCGCTTCATTCGCCAGCAGCTCGGCAGACAGTCCGCGCAGCTCGTCGGCCGCCGTTGAGCCTGGCGATGCCGGCTTTGGCGCCACTGCTTTGCAGAGGCCAACTGCCGTGACGCCCTTGCAGCTGGAGATGGAGACTCTCCAGTACTTTTATCATTTTGCGAGCGTTACTAGTCTGACGCCCCCGACTAGCGCTGACCGAAACACGGCGTACTGGCAGTCCGACGTGGTCGCGCGAGCTCTGCAGCTGCGATGGCTGATGTGTGCGATCCTGTCGCTGGCGGCCACGCACAAGTGTGAGCAGGCCCAAGATCGAGATGTGCAGCAGATGCACAGCGACCGAGCCACGCGGTTCCAGGCCGAGTTCCTGGGCACCTGGCCAACGCAGCAGGGCGTCGTCGACGGTCCGGCAATAGAGCTTGGTGCGCAGATAAGATGCCTCCAGCGTCTTTGTCAAATAACGTGTCCGACGCCTTTGGGCAACTTTGAAGATCTTCAGAGACTAGAGTGGTCGCTCCTCACAAAGACTATTCGAGGCTGTCTGGATCCGTCCATTGCCATTTTTACCGCGCCGTACGCGTCACCGTACCCCATGTCATCGTCCACAGCCAGGACTGTCGAATCGAGAAGCTTGGCGGCCGCTATGCCGAACAAGGCGCCGCCTTCTCTGCTGAAAAGCCTTCGTGAGCTGCCGTTTTGCATGGCGGTGGCGCTGAGCAAGCCCGATAGTCAAGAAGACCTCGTCTCTGTCGTCTCTGCCATTGAGATATTCACAGATTGCTTCATCATCAGCTATGCGGCGGATGACGATCATGGCGCGGTCGCATGGATGGGCATGGAATGCTGGCTGCGGGAAGTGCCGGACCATTTCAACACTATGCTCTCGCAGCAAGTACCGGCGGTTTTAATCGTCCTGGCACATTGGTGTCTGCTGGTAAAACGGGCGGAATCGTCTTATTGGTTTCTGCAGGGGCTAGAGGACAAGATTGTACGTGGTATTTTAAACCAAGTTCCGGACGACGCATCTGTACGTGAGTTAGTGGAGGCTTGTCGGAGTTCGTTATTAGAATAGCTCAAAGTATTTTTTTAAAAGCCATTAAAGCCTCCCGACAATTGTTACTCTTTGTCTAGAAGACGCCGTGTGCATCATCATGTGTTCTCCTCGATTTTGTCAATGCGAGTTAACACCAGCGTACTCAAAGCGCCTCTTGGCATGCCCGGATCTTCCCAGGTCAATTCATACGTGGATTTGAGTTGGAAGGACAGCCCAATCGATCTAGATTGACATATTGACAATCATTGAACCTATACAACTGTCGATCTAGGCCCACAGAAATAATGAAGCTTTATTTCAGTAAATTTGGAAATGGAGTAGGCTATATGCATCACATACCGACGCAACGGCAGGACTGATGGTCCAAAGGTGGGTTGCAGGGCGGATCAGACACCGCAAGGTAACGCGGACCGTGACGAAAAGTGCACGGTTTTAGGGCAGGGAGGAAAAATGATGGGGAGTGGTCAGGTAAAGAAGCACAGGTTTGAGATGATGAAGCAGCTACCCACTAGCACGGCTCATTCTGTATCCTCCCATCAAGAGGTATTCGACCAGACACGGCGCATTTAGAGGCTTTACAGAAGGTTTGACTATTTGCGAAATACGACTACGATACGGCTTGAGGACAAGTGCCTGATAAAAGCTTGTTACTAGAATCTCTAGAAATAGTATTGCAACTATGCTAACATCCTCCTCTGTTTAGGCACAGAACCTGCCGATGGAACTGGATTGATACTGTCCGATTCTTGTAGTCTCGTCTTGTAAGTAGTTCTGCCAACTGCTGCCCACAGAGTTAAGGCTGCGCGGATGTGCTATATTTGGCATCGGACGTTTTAGACCGAACGGGTCCCGAGCCTCGCGGTGCTTGCACCATGCAGGAGAGTGACCGTACGATCCTCAAAAGGACGCTGCGCAATTGGCTAGCGGAGGGAAAGCCTGTGGTAACTCGTCGCTTTAGCCAACGTTCATCGGTCGTGCGCATCCCTAGAGATCTGGCAGGGTCCTCCTTGCCAAGGGTCGCGTCGTCCGTTGGGCCACAATAGCTATTGCGCTTTGATACGCTCGGCAGCCGGCTAATGTGCGACCCTTGAATAGAGGAAACGGTTCAACTAATTAATGCATTTCGAGGTTTTGCTGAAAAATACCCCGAGTTTTTACAATTCCAGTATATATCAACGAAAAGCAACGCGCATCCTTACAGGTCCATGGCCCACCGTGGCCGTGTGGGTTGGTGTTGGTCGTTGTTCTACTCGCCGGGCTGCGAGGTGTCACATTGACATCCGGAACTCGAGAACATTGTGGTGTACGCCAGGTACAAGACAATAAAAACCAGGCTGATAGAGTTGGCACACGTTTTGAACCAAGCCGGCTACGTCTTTGATGTATTGCAGCGGTCAGGCGGCCAGCTCGCAGGTGAACCTAAACTTTGAACAAGAGGTCTTGAATACGAGTGCTGAGGCAGAGATTTGCAAGAACATGTGGAATTGGGGAACTCTTGATAGAATTTACTTTCGTATAGTATTGTATAACGTTTATTGCTTACTGAGGAAGACCAATTTATCTTTCCCTTTTCGCCCGGCTTTGAATCATGAATGCCCATCTAGTTCTACTCAGCACAATGTCACTACAAGTTTCCAACTTCTGACACCAAATTCTCTGCCTAAGCTCCCATAATCTGGTTTAATCAATTTTCTTCTTCATTCTTCAAGTCTGATTCTCAAACATGTTCTCACGTATGCCTGTACTCGGCAGCCTCCAGCGCTTGTCGCCTAGCCGCGAGTTCGCCACATTTGGCCGGCAGAAACGAGCCATTCGCTGCGTGAAGCTGCTACTGACCAGCTTGTTTCTTTTTTGTCTGTTCTTCTTCTATATCGACTGCACGAATCAGACAGGAGTTCTACATGACGATTCGCCATACGCGCGCAGCGCAGAAGCCACCATCTACAACATCCCAGGAGACAATGCAGGAGGCGAACTCGTGGCGATGAGCTTGGCGCCTCCGTCACCTGTCCAACAACAGGTAACACAGCCACGGAATGTCGGCGAATTTGAACAGGCCCTCCGCCGGGTGAAGGAACTACTCCCTGGCGAGATGGAAACTCGCTGGATGCTACATCCCTTTGAAGGCACAGGCCCAGAGAAGCTGCAGGAGATTGGGCTCCGCGCTCGTGAATACAAGAGATTCTTCCAAGCTTGGGAGAAGCTACACTTGGTGGAGGCCGGACCCGAGGCGACTTTCATCAGATACGACATGGTGCCATACATACGCCGCTACTTTTCCAAAACCGCGGGCAAGATGGCCGACGCCGATGTGGAACAATCAATCAACGTATATGGAAAGTACAAAGCTTTCATGTGCAGGTTTGAACAATTGATCGCAGGTTGGACGGCGCCATACTTTGCCGACCATATGACATTGCGCATGAACCTGAAGTACCGAGGGCAAGGCATAGTTGTCACTGCCAGCAATCTCCAGGTGCCACACTTGAAAACGCTCATGCATAGTCTACGAGATGTGGGTTGCACCCTGCCGATCGAAGTCATGTATTTAGATGACCAGGATCTCGACATCGATGTGCAAGCAGAGCTAGCAGCGCTCGACGGCGTCACAACGCGGGACATGGCACCAATGGTGGATGACAAAGGCTGGGAGCTGGCTGGCTGGGCGGTCAAGGCCTATGCAATCTTATACTCTAGTTTTCGCGAGGCCATCTTTATCGATGCAGACAGCCTTTTTTTCAAGGATCCGGCAACTTTGTTCGAGGACGAGGACTATCAGAAGACGGGTGCGCTGTTCTTCAAGGGTTGCGTACTCTGGCGCGAATGGAAACAAGACTGGCTCAAGAAAGTCCTACCGAAGCCAATTTCGTCAAAAGTTCTGGCGAGCCGCTATTGGAAGGGGGAGTGGCCATATGCAAGAGTCTGGAGTCGTGGTGGTGGACAAGTGGCGCCATTTTATTGCTATGCTCATGGTTTGTCGCATGAATGGCCCCGAGAGGAACGGTAACAAGGAGCAAGGCACAGTCGGCGTCTATGACATGGTTCATGGTGAGTGAGCCCTCCCCATCTAGAAAGGGCTCAAGCTGATTGACATCGCAGGCGACAAGGAGACCTTTTGACTAGGCTGGGAGCTCGTGGGCGATACAGATTACGCCTTTCACCGCGGTCTTGTCGCTGTCATGGGCGTGGCGGAAGAGGCCGAACCTGAGAAGCCCACCACTAAGGAGCTCAAGAGGTCGGGCGCGTTGACCGAGATTGGTGAGGAACCGTCAGTCGCATATACACTGTGCGCGCCCCAGTTGCTGCATCTGGGCGTAGATGGAAGTCCACTCTGGTTCAACGGCGGTCTTTTACAAAACAAGTCTGTCGACAAGACGGAGTGGGAGTTTGGCAATTTTCGAGAATTCGTCGCCGAGCCCCAGAAGGCGACAACGACCACCTGGAAATTGCTGTAAACACGATGCTAGGTCGGAGGAAGACAGCAGAGAGCGAGTATCGCGGTCAAGTAACTAGCAAAGCCACACAAGCCACACATGACGCATTAAGAGGATGTGGCTGCACAGGCACCAGGGGCAAACGCTCGTCATGATGGGTGGGAACTACGATTGTCCCAGCAACTTGGACAATTTCTTCATTGTGAATAGTAAATATGGCATATATAAGTAATAATCAATTTGCAACTAGTTTTCTCAATCTTACCTCTCCCCCCAAGTTTTGGCCAGCGCCAGTTTGAACCACTAACTCGGAATTCAGGGAGCTCCCTTTTATTGCGGGGAGCTAGTTACAGGGCCTCGTCTCTACCAATTACACCGTGTCCACGACGACAAACGCTCATCCTGACTCGTCAATGACAGTACCTGGAATTCACAACTAACCTGCTGGAAAGCCAGTCTTGACGAGGATCGATACAACAACGACGAATCCATCGGGTTCTCGCTAGCAATCGAGATGGGGCGATTCGCGCAATGGGTTTCGATGGCGCTGACCATTGGAACCGCTGTCGCAGATGGCGAGTCGATTCTTACAGCAGAGGTTGGACGCCAGAACAATCAGAGCCTCTTCTGGGGACCCTACAAGCCGAATGTGTATTTTGGCGTACGACCCAGAACACCAGAAGGCTTGTGGACAGGTTTGATGTGGTCCAAGGTCGATAACTACGGCGAGGTGCAAGAAGGTAGGTCCTAGTTGGCACAAGGCGCGCCCGGATGAGACGATATACTAATGAACCGCCCCAGGCTTCCGATACACCTGCGAGCAAGGCGAGCATGCGCATGGCTATGGCTGGGATGAATTCGACGCCCGGCACGGCGGTATCCAAACAATCCACGACAAAGGCAACTCGATCGACATCACAACGTCATTTGTCAAGGTTCCCGGCGGCGAGCACGGCGGCAGCTGGGCTGCGCGCATCAAGGGCGTACCTCGCGAGGGTGCGCCAAAGGATATCAACACTATGCTCTACTACTACATTGCCCAAGACGGCGACGGTGAGCTCGCTGTCGAGACGGCACCTAGCGAGTTCGGATACCCTGGTGAAGTTGCCCTCAAGGGCAACTCGAAATCACTAGGGGACTACACCCTGGTCGTCACCGAGGGCCAGGGTAAACATCCCAGTACGGATCATGACCTCGCCAAGAGGCGCAAGATGGACACGACTCTGGTACACAGCCTGCAGCTCCCCGAGAGCGAGCTCTGGCAGACCAAGGCGGCTGTATTCAAGCTGCTCCAGGCTGCTGCAATGGAAATTCAGCACGATTACGAAGAGGACAATGCGCCTTTCCCCTGGCAGGTCTACCGCATTGCCAATAACCCCGGCTCTGGCAATGCGCATGTTGTGCAAAAGAATTTTCAGGGCGAATTTGAGTTTGACGTCATCTTCTCGTCTGCGTCGGCCGGCAAGCAGTTGGCTTCCTCGGACGTTACGCGAGAAATCAAACAGACCTCGGAGCTTTTTGGCCAGCGCTTCTCCAGTGTTTTCGACTTCAAAGCCCCCTTTGAGGGTAGCAAGTACTTGCAATTTGGCAAGAGCATGTTTGCCAACCTCCTAGGTGGTGTCGGATATTTCCACGGAGAACAGGTTATTGATCGCTCGTACGCGGAAGAATACGAAGAGGAGGACGAGCGCTTCTGGGAGGGTGCGGCCGAAGCCAGAGGCCGTCAGAAGGCTGCTCTCGAGGGCCCTTATGAGCTTTTCACCAGCGTTCCTTCGCGCCCATTCTTTCCCCGCGGGTTTCTCTGGGACGAAGGCTTTCATCTGATGCCGATCTCGGACTGGGACATGGATCTGGCTCTGGAGGTTGTCAAGAGCTGGTTCAACACCATGGATGACGATGGCTGGATTCCTCGCGAGCAGATCCTGGGTCACGAGGCCCGCAGCAAAGTGCCCGCCGAGTTCCAGATTCAGTACCCTCACTATGCCAACCCGCCCACGCTCTTCCTCGTCATTGAGGATTTTATGGAGCAGCTTCGCAAATCCAACGGCTCTGGGAAGGCCAGGAAGGAGATCCTGGGCAAAGAGGATGACCTCCATGATGCACACCTCAAAAACACTGAGCTCGGCGAGTCTTATCTGCGCAATATTTACCCTCTACTGCAGCGTCAGTACCAGTGGTTCCGCCGTACGCAACGTGGCGATATCAAGACTTATGATCGCGAGGCATTTTCCACCCGCGAGGCCTACCGCTGGCGCGGCCGCACCGAGACGCACTGCTTGACGAGTGGTCTCGATGACTACCCTCGACCCAGCCCACCTTCGCCTGGTGAGCTGCATGTCGACTTGCTGGCCTGGGTTGGTCTAATGACCAAATCACTGGTTAACATCGCTGACGCCCTTGGTATTGCTGAGGATGTCGCCGATATGGAGAGGAACTTGGAAGCTATTGAGCACAACTTGAATGATTTGCACTGGTCTGAGAAGGAAGGTTGCTTCTGTGATGCTTCCCTCGATGACTTTGAGGAGCATACTCTTGTCTGCCACAAAGGCTATATATCGATCATGCCCTTTCTCGTGGGCCTGATGAAGCCCAAGGATCCCAAGCTGGGGAGGATTCTGGACCTGCTTGGCGACGAGGAGCATCTCTTTAGCCCGCATGGTATCCGCAGTCTAAGCAAACAGTCCGAATTTTACGGAACAGAAGAAAACTACTGGCGCAGCCCTATCTGGATGCCCATGAACTACCTAGCTGTTAAGCAGCTTTACGTAAGTAATTTCCTGTGAATCCGCTGAGCGGAATTTGAAGCTAACCTGCCCTAGCACTTTGCTACGCAAAGCGGCCCTCACAGCCAAAAGGCGCGCGACCTGTACATTCGCCTGCGCAAAAACCTGGTCAACACTGTATACAACAGCTGGAAGGAGACGGGCTTTGCATGGGAGCAGTACAACCCGGAGACGGGTGCCGGACAGCGCACACAGCACTTTACCGGCTGGACGAGTCTGGTGGTCAAGATTATGGCCATGGAGGACCTGGAGAGCAAGAAATCTCGGGATGAGCTGTAAAATCACAACGACGGAGGGCATTTAAAAAGGGCCAGGTAGCAAGAGGATGTATAGAAATTTTTATTGTATGAGTGCATAGAATGGTTGTCGCAGCTTGTCTCAGTGCGAGTTATCGCGATGTTTGGATGGATGCATTGAATGCAACATGATGCAATTGTGAAATCTTTGAAGGATCTATATAGACGTTAGGCTGGCTCGCTGCCCAATCCACACTACGACAGCTGCTTACAGCTGTTCACATCTTCCGTAGTATAGTGGTCAGTATGCAAGCTTGTCACGCTTGAGACCCGGGTTCAATTCCCGGCGGGAGAGGAGACCGCCAACATCCGCAGGATGTCATTTTTTGTCGTTGGTGGCGGCTAGATTGATTGCCAGCAGTTTGTTTAATCAACTGTAAGTCTAGGAGAGAATGAGAGTATTGGTTTTTTTTTTTTTGCTGCCTAAAGACGTGGCTGAAATTCCCCAGCTCGTGATTGCTGAACAGCCACTTATACCTGTGACGCCAGTTACGTTGGCTAGGTATTCCTCGCTTTCATACTTGACTACTCTCCTTGCATCTGGCCATTAAGATGGATGAGAAGATTAATACGTCGCGGTTCTACTTTGAGTACAAGGGACATCCAATCAGCGACCTCGCCACATTCTTCCACATCACCACTACGCAACGCCCCGGCATTCCCATCGTGTACCTGGCTGGCGACTCGTCTCTCGACAACAAGCACTGGCTGCCGTCCACGTCGCCCGGCTCCCGCGCCGCCGCGCCCACGGATCCTGTGCCTGAAATCTACCACCTGACGCTGCAGACGCCCTGCCCGAAAGCAGACGTGGCGTTCTGGCTCAACCACCGTCTCGGCGCGCGGGCGACGACGCTGAACCTCGCGGTCGAGGCCTCGCTGCTACGCGAACGGCGTGGACCCGCGCTGTTGCCGCACGACGAGTTCATCCGCGGGCACCTCACTTCGCGCGACGTCCTTGTCGTCTCCGTCGGCGGCAACGACATTGCGATGAGGCCGACGCCGCGGACGGTGCTGCACATGCTGTGGCTGGCGTGGCTCACGCCGCTCGCGTCGATATGGAGCGGGCGCGCGTGGGCGCTCCGGTACTTTGTCAAGCTGTTCAGGACGCGCACGGAAGAGTATATTGCCAAGCTGGTGGCGGAGCACAGGCCGCGCGGCGTCATCGTGTGCATGATCTACTACCCGCTGGAAGCGCAGGACGGGCTGGCGCCGAGCTGGGCTGACGCGGCGCTGAGGGCGTTGGGGTACAGCAAGCAGCCGGAGAAGTTGCAGGCGGGCATTGCGCAAATGTACGAGCAGGCGACTAGGCACATCCGGGTGGAGGGCGTAGAGGTGACGGCATGTCCGCTGTTTCGGGCCATGGACGGCAAGGTCGCAGGGGAGTACGAGGAGAGGGTTGAGCCGAGTGTACAGGGAGGCAGAAAGATGGCAGAGCTGCTTGAACCGCTCATAAGTAATATTCTTCAAAATTCCTGACAGACTATATACGACAGCTGCGCAGGGGACTAGCCCATGTATGTACACAAATATGTCCATTATACCAAGCTATGCTCAGGCAACCCTGTCAAAGGTGACGTTAAACGCCTTTACACCTGGCAGCTCATCGTCCATTTCGATATCCAGCGCAGACACCTTGCCATCCACCTTGAAGACGGCCCGAAAGTACTGCGACGGCAGAAGCGAACCCACGCGCGACTCGAAAAAGGCCACCCAGCTGTCTCTGGAAACGTGCTCCAGCCGGATATTGTACTGGTATACCATGTCCGGGCGCTCCGCCAAGAGCACAAGGCTGCTGCTGCTGTTAGTTTGGCCCACGGGCTTAAACATCAGCCGACCGTAGCCGGCGTCGTAATACTCTCCGGCGAGGTCCTGCAGGCTCGCCGACGGGGGCAGCGCCTTGTGAGTGCGGTTGGGGTACAGGTTGTCCACCGCGCCATCGAATCCCGACCAGTTATCCAGTCTCTTTTTTCTCCTAGACGCACATTAGTGTCTGACTTGAATAACTAAATAGCAAAGGCACGGATGTCCTCTTTTTTTTTTTGCCATCAGGGAAAGGAACAACTCACTCTGCTGCCAGGTCATATCGCTTGCCCGCGTCAATACCCATGGCGTCCTCCATCAGCTTCCGCATAACAACCTCGCCCGCCATGTTGGCCCGCTGGTAGACGTTGCCCATGACGACGACGCCGTACTGGCGCCCCGGCAGCCAGTAGATGGTGGTGCCAAACGACAGGCTCTGGCCGACGTGCTGAAAGAGAGGCTCGCCGTGAAACGCGGTGCGCTGCCAGCCGAGCCCGTACGCGGCCACGTCCATGTCAGCCCATGGCGTCGCGCGCGCGAGGAAGCGCGGCGTGCGCACGTCGGCGTGCGCGGCCTTGGTCAGCGGCGGCGTCTGGTGCAGCAGGCTGCGCACCCACCGCGCGTGGTCGACGACGCTGGTGATGATGCCGGCGGCGCCCGACTCCTGAAGGGTGTCGTGCGAGATGGCGCCGTGGCTCTGCGTGGCATTGTCCCAGTAGTAGCCGGTGGCCAGCGTGTGCGGGGAGTCTTTGGCTTCTTGCAGGTCGAGAAACGTCGAGGTCATGCCCAGCGGGGCCCAGATGAGCTGCTCCAAGGTTGTCTTGAGCGGCTGCTGGGTGACAGTCTCGAGGACGTGCGAGAGCACCATGTACATGATGTTGCAGTACTGGTAGACGGTGCGCGGCTCGGTGGTGAGAGGCAGGTGGCGCAGGCTCCTCACCACGTCCCGCAGCGGCGTGTGGGAGCCGTTTGTGTTGTACTTCCAGGACAGGTCGTGGCTCGGCAGGCCGGTGCGGTGGCTGATGGCATCGTCTAGAGTAATGTGCCGTGTTGCCCAGTCGTCGGTGAGGACAAAGTCGTCAGGCAGGATGGACGCAATGCGCGTGGACCAGCCATCCGCGAGCTGGACCGGGTAGGTCTTGTTCTGGATGAACTGGGACAGGGCCGCTCCAACAAAGGCCTTTGTGGTGGAGGCGCCGAGCCATAGAGTCTCGGGGGTAGCCTTGATGTCTGGAAGCGTAGCATAGCCAAAGCCCTGGAGTTGAAGACGTGTTAGCCAAGATTGAGTTGGGGTTGGTATTTAGGGCGGGGATGTGAATGTACCTGCGAGAACGTATCGTTCCCGTCAATGACGGCAACAGAGATGCCAGGGACTTTGAAATCGTCGAGTACCGAACCAACAAAGGTAGCAAAGTCGGCGTTGAAGGGTGACTTGGACGGCAAACCCGTCAGAGATCTTTCCGCGTTCAAGGGTTTTTGACTTGGGCCAGAACGGGCAAGACATGGGACCGCAGTGGCCAGGAACAAGACCAATAGCTGAATTCGGGCCATTGTATTTTTAATCGATGATAGGCTTCCTGAGATGCAATGAGGTGACTCTTTGATGCCGCGAGGCAGTTCGTCTTATAAGAACCGTGCCAGCCGTGGTAGGCAATGCTCCAGTGGCTGTGGACAATTTACGTAAGGACGTACCGACGTTTGATTCTGGTGATGGACGTAGATGTTATCGCGAGACCGCGATATATGCATAAAATAGAAGTCCTAAAAAAAGAAGGCTGGATGGCATGACTCTTTGCGTGTCACGACTCGCGCGGCAATCGTCTTGTGTAGACGATAGATGGCTATGCTCGTGGGGTGGTCGGGCTATGGTTGATATGTTTACAGGACCTCTGCGCACTTGATTGGGTGTCTTGATGAACTTGTCGGGGAACCAACATGACCCTACGAGGCTACTTCGAGGGTGCACTGCCCGTCGCCGAAGTAACGTAATGAGCCTCAATGACTTCCAGAAGAAAAGGGAAAGTTTGATTGCGGAACCCTTGAATGCTGCGACTGCCGGGCTGCCGCTTATAATAGCTGCACTCGGTCCGCGAACGTGGCTGTGGCTCTATTTACGTAAAGCTCCGACGTAGGTACCTTGTCAGGGAAAATGATGCCGGTTGGCTGTCGGACACAATGCTGTGCTCGGGCTCCATTACGAGCAATCGTTTGGGCTTTCTGCCTTGATGCCGAATTACCCGTCGGTTGAGCTTTTTTTTGTGCTGTCTTGGTGCTGTCTTGGTGCTGTCTTGGTGCTGTCTTGGTGCTGTCTTGGTGCTGTCTTGGTGCTGTCTTGGTGCTCAAGAAACGCCACTCGCAATTCTTTCGACCCAGTTGGCCCTCGAACTAGTGCTCCGATGCCTTCGCCAGACAAGCTACTGGCATAGTGAGCCGGCAACGGCGATCCGGTAGGGCTAGCGGTAATGCCTGATTGGTCGGCTCGTAATTTGCAGGCTTCTAGGTACAAAAATTCTAGAAGAATTACACAAGTAGCCGGGGATTGCCCTGTCGGATGCGAAATATTGGGATTCGGCCAATTGCCATACCTGGCTGGACGGCCGTTTGATGGCGGGGAAGGGGCAGCGCCAGCGAGAAGCACCAACACGGAAATGCAGGGCTAGTCACGCAAGTTGAAAAGAACTACAAGAAAGCAGAAAAGGAGTAGTAAAGGAGACAAGACTCGTCTTGAGCTACGGGTGTTTGTATAGTGAATGTAAACATGTAGCTGTGCGTGCAACTCACAAGGTCCAGCTCAAAATACTGCCGAATCATATCATTGCTGACACAGCCGTCCATCCCATTGACAAACGCCATTTTCCACCCCGCTCCAGGCCTTTCCACCGCCACCACGGACTGGATATTAAAGCCCAACTCGACACCTTGATAGACTTTCAAGCAACACGCAACTTCTTCCTCCAGGTTTCCCTCAGACAACTCGATTTACACGATCCCGTAGTTCACAGACAACGCCCGCCCGCCTGCGCGCAGACACAACAGACACACCCTCGCCAAAGTCACACACACATATACCCCCGCCATGGCCATCCAGCACGTCACCTCGCTCGCCCAGCTCGAAGAGGTCTTTGCCGCCAACACGTACGTCGTCGTCGACTTCTTCGCCACCTGGTGCCCGCCCTGCAAGACCATTGCGCCCATCTACGAGAAGCTCGCCGACAAGCACGGCAGCGCCGGCAGCTTCGCCTTTGCCAAGGCCAACGTCGAAGAGGCCACCGACGCCGCCCAAAAGTACAACATCACCGCCATGCCCACCTTTCTCTTCTTCAAGGACGGCAAGCAGGTCATGGTCCACGGCCAGCTCGACATCAAGGGCGCCAACCCGCCCGCGCTGACGGCCGCCGCCGACAAGATTGGCGCCCTTGCGGCGGCGCGCAAGACCGAGGGAGAGGCGGCGACGTCGTAGCGGGCGTGCTCGTTTTGGGCCGCTTTGTCGGTGCTGTTCGGTTTTGATGGACAGGAATTCGCGGGTCTTTTGCGATGAGGAGAGAGGAAATGGTGGAAGCATAAACACTCTTGCAGCGCATGGGGAAATTTACGATTGAATGAGCTGCACGAGGGACAACTATATCCAATAGCAAGTGCATCCTGCTTTGCATGAACAAAGAAATCTACAAAAATAATAGTCTACAAGCCTTTCTCTCCTGTGAATTGTCCAGCCTCTTCAGATGTATTCCTACAATGTCGTACATGTCGTATACTCTCTATTTTCCAACGCAGAACCTGCATCACGTTAGCAAACACTCCTACTTCATTCGCCGAAAAGACGGCACTCACTTTTCAAACACAACGCCCAGCACATCCTCCACATCGCCGCCCTCGCCCCTTCCCGTGATGCGCGCCAGACAATCCGCCGCATACCGCAGAAACTCGGCCGCCAGCACGCTGTCCGCCTCAGCAAGACCGCCCTCCTCCTCCTCCTGGCCCCCGCGCGCCGCTTCCAGCAGAAACTCCTCCAGGTAGCCGCGGCAGTCCACGAGCAGCTGCCGCTGGCGCTCCGTCACGCCAAGCAGATCCTGCTGCTCCGCGGGCAGCGACGTCATGGCGGCGAAGCGCTCCCTCAGCGCGTCCATGACAGCGTGGACGCCGCCGGGATCCGTGTTGCCGACCACGGTGCCCTGTGCTTCTCGGCACGACACGGTGTGCACCTGGTTACCGTCCAGCTTGCCGCCGCCCTTGTCGCGTAGTGTCTTGTGGAAACCGGCGAGCAGCGTCTGCAAAGTCTCCTCGTCGACGGCATCTCGCTTGTTGACCAGCACAAGACAGCTTTCCGCCTCTGCGGCAAGCTCGAGCGTCTGCACGTCATATCGAATCAACGCATCGCCACCGCTGTCCTCCTCAACAGAGGCAACCACCACCACAACGTCTGCCTCTTTTGCCTTGTTCCTCGCCCTTCGTATCCCTTCCTCCTCCACCATGCTAATCTCACTGCCTTCTCCTTTTGTCCTAAAGCCCGCCGTGTCCGCAAACGAGCACAGATACCCTCTGATATCCAAACTCGCTTCCACAACGTCGCGCGTCGTGCCCGCCTCGCCCGACACAATCGACGCCTCCCGCCCAACCACCAAGTTCATCAGCGAGCTCTTGCCGGCATTCGGCGGCCCCACGAGCGCAATCTTGATGCCGCCCCGCAGCAGCTCGCTCCTCTCGGCCCCCTTCTCATGCAGCCTGATGCTGTGCAGCATGTCTTCAACCTGGCGCGCCACGCTCCCGAGAAGATCCGCCGGCGACTCGTCAAAATGCTGGTCCTCAGAAAAATCAATCAGCGCCTCGAGCTCGCCGCGCGCTAGGAGCAGCTGCTGCCGCCAGCCTTCATATGTGCGCCCCAGGCGGCCCGAGTGGCCGCGCACCGCGGCGCGGCGCTGCTGTTCCGTCTCCGCGGCGAGGGTGTCGCCGAGGGCCTCAATCTGCGCCAGGTCCAGCCGGTCGTTCAGAAAGGCGCGCTTGGTAAATTCGCCGGGCTCGGCGTAGCGGATGCCTGATGCTGTGGCGCAGCGCGGGATGGCGGCGAGGACGGCCTGGACGGTGGCGGAGCCGCCGTGGACGTGCAGCTCCAACACATCTTCGCCCGTCACAGTGGCGGGACAGGGAAAGTAGAGAACGAGCGCGTCAGAGTCAAGTACTACGCCCGAGGCATCGCCGCTGGACTGGGGATGAAGTAGCGTGCGGACAGCGGCGTAACGTGGCTTTGGTGCCGGTTTGCCAGGACACAGACTTTTGTATACCTAAAGAGCGTCAGACACTACGTACGAGTACAGGGGGGGGACGAGGACAAACATCGAGACATGACGGCCCTGACATGCGAATCACGGCAATTCCAGCCTTTCCTTGCGCTGTTGATAGAGCATATATCGTATCTCTAGTGGTTGGGAATCCGGGTTGCGCGGCGGCGGCGTGGCAATGGCCACTTGTTGACAGTGCTCTTCTGGATGCAGGCGCTTGATGATGGCAGATCGCGGCGCGACGCGACGATGCGCCGGCCGGCCGAGCTGTGGCGCAAGCCACTATCCTCGATAACGTCCTCGATCGCAGCATTGCTAGCTCATTCGCGCCTCAAATATCAGCATTTGACTCTCCAACGCGCACGTGCGCTACTCAGTGGCCTTTTCGAGATTGTTCTTGAAAAGTCAGGGTCTGCGATGAAGCTACTGCGGTAGCCATCATTCTAGCCGCAGCCAGCTGCTGCGTGCTAGTGTCTCAACCGCGAGCACTAACCAACATATCTCTCCAATTCACATTCTAATAATCAAGTCATTAAATACTTATTTATACTTTTTATCACAATTTTAAGCGTCAAGATTTTAGCCCACAAGCTGATTTTACAGCGAGCTTTCGGGTTGAACCGTGCCCCAATATTGACCGCTACCCTAAAGTGCAACTTTCTCGCAACGCCATCATCACTCATGCCTTGGCAAAATCGTCAATAAACTTGGCCAGCTTCTCGGCTCCCTCTAGAGGAATAGAGTTATACAAAGAAGCCCGCACGCCACCAACCGAGCGATGCCCCTTAAGGCCCGTGAGACCAAGCGCAGTCGCCTCTTTGAGGAACTTCTTCTCCGTCTCGTCAACGTCACCGCTCTTGGTGGCGCGAAAGCAAACATTCATGCGTGATCGCACATTTTTCTGCGGGACAACATTGTAGACATCAGGGTGGGCATCCAGAGCGCCGTAAACGAGCTCGGCCTTTTTAGCAGATACCTGCTCCTGGCCTTCGACGCGGTTGGGATAGATCTTGAGGAGCTTCTTCAAGACCTGACCGGCAATGTAGACGCTGGCTGAGTCAGCATACTTTGTCCTCCTACTATATCGACACGATACTTACTCGAAAATACTCAAAGTATTATACAAGCTGTTGTTCTTGGCAATGGTCTCATACGAGAAAATAATGGGAGGGATGGGGAGCCCCATGTTGCGCATTAGAGTCGCCGACGGCTGAGGCAGCTTGGGCGCCAGCAGGTTCTTCTTGATGACGACGACAGTGATGCCTGTCGAGCCGAGGTTCTTTTGGGCGCCAAAGAAGATGAGCGAGTAGTTGCGCACAGGAATGCGGCGGGAGAGAATGTTGGACGACATGTCGGCGACGACAATAGGACCTTCGCCGTCAGGACCAGGCGCGAGCGACTTGGGAAACTCTTGAAACTCGACACCATCCACCGTCTCGTTGGAGCAGTGATACACCAACGCTGCGTCCTTGGAGAGCTTCCAGGTCGACTCGTCCGGGATACTGCCAAACTTGCCGTCCTCGCCGCGGCCGTCAGCGGCAACGTTGACGTGTTGCGGGCCGAGCAGACGGGCGGCCTCAGCGGCGGCCTTTTGCGACCAGCCGCCGGTGATGATGTAGTCGAGCTTGAGCTCGTGGTCGATGGCGGTGCGCAGCTCCTGCATCAGGGCCGGGTCGTTAGCCTCGTCCGTCTCGGACTTTTTGAGCTTGGCAAAGAGCGCGCGGCGCTTGCGGGCGACCCAGGCGCCGACGAGGTTGTAGACGACGGCGGAGAACTCGCCGGAGCCGCCGCCCTGCATGAAGATGATCTCGTAGTCCTCGGGAATGTCGAGGTACGTAGCCAGGTCGGCCTTGGCCTCGTCGATGATGGTGGTGGCGAGCGCGGAGCGGTGCGAGTGCTCGGCGATGCCCAGGCCCGTGTCCTGGAAGTTGAGTAGCGCCTGCGAGGCCGTCTCGAGGACGTCCTGGGGAAGCAGGGCCGGGCCGGCGCCAAAGTACGTGATTTCTTCTCTGGAAGGCATGATTTGAATCGGTTGTTGCGCTGCTGCTGTTAGAGTACAATGTAAGTTGACAGAACTTTTTCGAGTCAAGAAACAGAGGTGGATGCAGAAAGCTCAGGCGTCACGACGAGGGTTTATGTAGCAACGCGAGAGTAATGTATCCAGTCAAGGGTATATTACTAGATAGAAGTTGGCCAGATGGGGACACGAGGACGCCTGCCAGTGTTTTGTTCAAGAAGGGAAAAAGCTCACGGTTGCGGCAGTTGCTTAAGCTTGGGTTGTCGGTAGATTTTACTTGGGAGGAGTCTGCCCCTCCCCACCTTGAAGGCTTGCAACGAGATGACGGCATAGCGGCGCCGATAATCGGCGCTGTCCGTCGTCGATGACTGGTAGTATAAATATCTGATGGACGCTGAAAAAACAAACGCACAGTATACTTTAAGTGACTGTAATATTGCCGTGAGTCGATTAACGCAGCATCAGAGCCTGGAAGCTCGACTAGTGGTCCCTGAAACAGGGGATTGACATGGACCGTTGGCGCCGCTTCAGCGACGCTTCAGTGCAATGCGCGCGCCGTAACGCCCCCACCATGAACAACTCCCAAGGTTGCGCATGCAGATTCGATGGCATCTTGAATGAGGTTCTTTTTCAAAAACCGACATGAATAGAAAAACATATTATCACTTGATGCCTCCTACTCTAGCTTTACGTCTCAATACCACCCACGCCATGCATTTTGTTGCTGACACAACGCCCAGGTCTTACACGTCCATTTAGGAAGGCGGTGTGGCGGTCTAACTGCGGATCTGCCGCACCGCGCGACAGCTTTCAGCCTGGAACCAGAGACGACGAAGCTTGGGCTGCCTGGCTCGTCTGCTAGACAACGCCAACCCACTCCAGCTTGAGCTTCATCCTTGCCTCTGCATTACTCCGCGACCGCCCATCCATATCCATCTCCATTCGCGCACCCGCACGTCAGGGAGCTATACATCATGTTTCGCAACAATTACGACAACGATTCAGTCACATTGTACGCCTGCCCGTCCCGATTCCCTGATGCGACCCTTGTTTGCGGACCGCGTGGCTGGCGCCGTTTCGTTGCTCGAAGCTTCTAAGCTGACCTTGCATCTCACAGCTCGCCCCAGGGCCGAATATTCCAGATAGAATATGCCGCCGAAGCTGTAAAGCAAGGTTCGGTAGTTGTTGGCATTGTCAGCAAGACGCATGCCGTTCTGTGCGCCGTCAAGGTAAATGGGCTCCGTTCAACGATTCGCATCTAGCATCTCATCCGCTAACCGCCCCCAGCGCAATGCCGAAGAACTGTCATCATACCAAAAGAAGCTGTTCAACATTGACGAGCATGCCGGCATCGCTATTGCCGGCCTCACATCCGACGCCCGCGTCCTGTCCAACTTTATGAAGCAGCAGTGCCTCGGCCACCGCCTCACCTACGGCCGCGCCATGCCCCTGCGCAGCCTCGTTGGCATGATTGGCGACAAGGCGCAGGTCAACACGCAAATGTACGGCAAGCGGCCGTACGGCGTCGGCCTGCTGATTGCCGGCGTCGACGAGACGGGCCCGCACCTGTACGAGTTCCAACCCTCGGGCATGACCGAGGAGATGACGGCCTTTGCCATTGGCGCCCGCAGCCAGATGGCCCGCACATACCTCGAGCGCCACGTCGACTCTTTTGCCGACTGCACCCGCGAGGAGCTCGTTCAGCACGGTCTGCGTGCCCTCCGCGAGAGTCTCGTCCAGGACAAGGAGCTGACGGTCGACAACACCTCGGTCGGCCTGGTCGGCGTCAAGGCCGAGGGCGGCAAGAAGGGCATTGAGCAGTTTAAGCTTTATGACGAGTTTGAGGTCAAGGAGTGGATCGACCGCGTTAGTGATGGGCAAGGAGGCATGGAGGTTGACAGCTAAGGGGCTAGCGAGCAACGAGATGATGAAAAATAAACTGGTAGAACATGTACAATACACGCCGCGAGACGGCAAATTCTGTGCAACAGGCACTATACCGATTTATGTAAAGTATGGAAGTGACTGACAGGTGCTTGACATCGGTGGTGTATGTTGACTGATGAGCAAAGGATCGCGCCCTTGCCGAAGCACGTAAACCTAATTCCGCGCCGTTCAACTTGTATGAATATTCAGAGTCTATACATTAATCTATCTCTGCGTCGTATTCTATGTATCTATCTCTTTCTTTTTTTTGGTCTACTGCTTACCCCATTCCAGGCCGTAAATAGCCGACGACACCTTGTAGTCCTTGAGCATCGTAATCGCCTCGTCGCCGTCGTGCGCGGCCAGGACGATGCTCTTGTTGCCGTCGCGGATGAAGCCCTGGTCAACGGCCGTGTCAATGAGGTCGAGCATGCCGCGCCAGTAGTCATTCACATTGAGCAGCACGATGCCCTTGTTGTGGATGCCGAGCTGGTTCCAGGTGATGACCTCGAAGAGCTCCTCCATGGTGCCGAAGCCGCCGGGCAGGCCGACGAAGCCGGAGCCGGGGCCGCCGGCAAAGACCTCCTCAGCCATGAGCTTCTTGCGGGTGTGCATGTCGGGGACGACGGTGGTGCGGCCGTACTTGGCCTCGTCGGGCACGTAGCGGCCGTCGGCGTTGACGGTGGCGTAGGTGCCGTCGCGCTCCCACTTGACGAGGGCCTCGGGGATGATGCCGTGGACGGCGTCGGGGCCTTTGAGCTCGCAGAGCGTCTTGGCGACCTCGCCCATGAGGCCGACGGTGCCGCCGCCGTAGACTGCGGATGGAGGGTTAGTGGTTGTGTGGAGGGAGAGAGAAAATGATGGAAGATGGGAAATGCGTACCTAGGTCAATGTCGTTGGCGGCCATGGCGCGGGCGAGCGCCCGGGCAGACTCGACGTATTCGAGCCCCTTGCCCGGCGACGCACCGCAGAAGACGCAGATCTTGGTTCGAGGCGCCGCGGTACCGTTAGTGTTTTCGGTGGTCATTGCGAATAGAGTAATATTGCTCGATGAAAGTTGAATTGATGTAGGTGTTTTGTCTAAAAGACAATTTGAAGCGAGCGTGTGTTGCAAAAAGTCGACTCTTGTTATCTCAAGGCCCAAGCTCTACCCTCTCTGTCAAAGGAAGACTCTTGGTCAATGGCAAACAAGCAGGTGGCAGGGTGTGGCAATTGGGAGCCAAAAGGATGCGGGGAAGGTGTCTTGTGACTGCTATGGTATAATTGGTGCGTCGGCTGTGAAACAAGGAGAATTTTTTTTTAAAAAGGTTCGGCAGCCCGAAGAGTGTTTATTGCTCGTTGGAGTAAGCATATTGGCGTCGTGACAGATGACGTGCAGTGACTCCCCCGTCGGCGGGCCGAGGGGCAAAGGAGGGGCGACGGCGTCGCTTTCGGCGAGCGGCCGGCACACGCCGCGCCGGGGTGGCTTCTGGCTGGCTGACGCGATTTTCCACAGCCGCCTAGGTTGCTTACTGGCCCATGAGGTTGTATTAGTCGAAAGAAACGGCCATTGCTTTATCTGCGCTAGTTAACTTTGTTATGGACAAGTGCTGAGACTTGGCACGCTGGAAGAGGCACAGCTTAGTGGGTGATCACGGTGTATGGACGCTGGGCTCGAATCGCTATCCGGAATAGGCTGTAAATAAAAGGCTCATAAATAGATGGTAGTAAAAAACGCATGGAAGAAAAATGACTTCTGTTTAATATTGGGTCAACCTCTGAGTCTTATTGTGTGGGTACAGCCCCGAGGCAGATGCGATGAGCGCGCCCACGATATACCGCCGAACCCCCACTCAAGTGACGACCTGGCAGTGTCCAATGTCGTTGAGGCTGCCATTAACGCTGAGATAAACTGCCTGCAACTCAGCGAATCGGCCAATACAATAAATAACTGAAATATTGCCCTTTGGATCTCGGTCAAATTTCATTTTCTTGGCGTATTTGCCTCTTTGCTAATTAGGCTGGATTCCTTCGGCAACCATTCCAAAATCCCATAAACTGTCGCGCAATACACCGCAAGTTACGACATATGTTGCGTCAGCTGGAAGAATGTCCACAAAACTAGAAAGTATACTCAAACGTGTCCAACTTTCTTCCACTGAAGAATACTTGGTCCACGGCTGAGAACGACTCAGTCGTCCACGGTCATCGTGCTTCGAACGTACCAGCCTTGAAGGCCGCAGAATCTGGTCGAGACGAGCGAGCCAAGACTGTACAGCAACAACGTCCAAGAATAGATAAAAAGGTATGGACGCGGGGATGCAACTCAAAGATGATGTGAGTTCAGAACAGATGCAGAGGCAAATTATACATTCTTGGCCCCCCAAGACAGACGGAATCCAGCTACGGAGCCGCAAATACTCAGGCAACGGATGAATGGCCCAGCTATCTACGCATTCAGAAAAGAGTTGATATGGAGGAGGCTGTCAATCTTGATAGATCCTGAATTTACATGTACCCCAGATTTTTAGTTCCAAAACTCTCCAGTTCAATTCTTGCCTACAGAGCCAACAAACACAACATCTACCCTTACTACGTTACTTCTAGCGCTCCACGTGGGTATTACAGCACCAACCCCAAAGCCAACGCCACGCCGCCCTGGAAAGAGGACCCCTTCTAGCCCCCTTCGACCAGCCCAACTTTTTACGCCGCGCATATCTGGCCTGTCCGTCTTCAGACAACCTTCTCTGCCCGTAATCTTCGCAAGTCTACCGGCGCCGTTTGGCATTGCCCATCTCGGAATCGACCCTGCCCCGTCCAATAGTTCCGACACTGCGACACGATGCCCGCCGAAGGTGTCGCCGCCGTGCTCCCGCCTCAGCAGGGAGCGCGCGGCCAGCGCCAACAGCAGCAGCAAGGCGTAAGAAAGAGCTCATCGCCGCCTGAAACTATCCGTTTCGACGACCTTGCATCCCACTGACACCAATCTAGGGTGGCTTCAACTTCCAACGCCTGCTTCTTGGTGCTGGTCTCTACCTCGCCGTAAACGCTGGCCTCAGCTGGTACATGCAAAAGGACCAACGCGGCGTCAGCGTCGAGGATCCTGCGACCGGCAAGCAAATCCGCGTCACCTCCAACACGGGCGAGATCCCTGCCTTCCAGCTGCGCCCCAAGGAGCTCGACGAGGGTGCCGAGCGTGCTGCCCTCCCCAAGATGGTGGCCCCCATCTGGCCCCAGGACAGCCACGTCGACATTGTCATCACCGTCTCACCCTCGTCCAACCCGGCCCCGATCGAGCAGACGCGCCCCGAATATGTCGTGCTCAACGAGAAGCGCTTCCACATGGGCAACAGCTCCGACAAGCGCCACGTCGAGGGAAAATTTACCGTGCCCCCCGAGGTCCAGCACAACGGCACCCTCTGGGGCCACTTCTTCGTCGGTCTCGCCGGCAGTACCCTCGACCCCCGCGACCCGAGCTGGACCAGCGACACGGCCTACCACATGGCCTACCCGCTGACCCAGTATCTTCCCAAGAAAAAGGTGGCGAAGACGAGGAACCTGCTTGGCTCGCGCGGTGAGGAGGACGAGACCGAGCCCGAGATTGCCGAGCCCAAGACACCCATCATCACCAACCACTACCACCCGAATGCCAGTCTGTCGTTTATCCCTGGCGTCGGCGTCAAGGAGCTCCAGACCATGCCCCCTCCGATGAAGCACTTTATACGCCTCGAGAGAACCGGCGCCCGTGACGGCACAGGTCAGAACGGCTGGTACTACCCGCTGCTGTTTGTCAACACGTTCTGGCAGCTCACCAAGGACATGATGCCACTCAACGAGACGGTCACGGAGCTGCCCATCCGTATTGACCTCAGCAATATGGCTGCCTGGCAGTTCCAGATCATGGCCAACATTGAGATGAACTCCAAGGAAAACGCGCGCCAGGCCGCCTTTGGCAATCCTGTGCCCGGCACTGGCGACGGCTCCGAGATTGAAATGGTCAAGGAGATTCTTCTCGACAACAACCCTATCCTGCTCGCCATCACTGCCTTTGCCACCGTCGCTCATCTCATTCTCGAGACACTGGCGTTTGGCTCCGATATTGCGCACTATCGTAAGAAGAAGGACAATGTTGGCATCTCTGTGCGCTCCATTCTGGCCAACGTCTTCATGCAGGCTGTCATTTTTCTGTACCTGCTCGACAACTCGCAAAATACGAGCTGGATGATTCTCGGCTCTCAGGTCGTTGGCATCGTCATCGAGTTTTGGAAGATCACCACCGTCGTCGACGTCCGCTGGCGCGCTACGCCTCCCGGCTCCGTGGTCCCGTACTGGTTCGTCTTTGAGGACAAGCACAAGCTCACCGAGACGGAAGAAAAGACCAAGGAGTACGATGAAATTGCCTTCAAGTACATGTACATTGTGGCCGTTCCCCTGCTGATTGCCTATGGCATCTACTCGCTCATGTACGACACGCACAAGTCATGGTACTCGTTCATTATTGCCACGCTGGTCGGCTCCGTCTACACATACGGCTTCCTGATGATGGTGCCCTCGCTGTACATCAACTACCGCCTCAAGAGTGTTGCCCACATGCCCGGCAAGGCCATGATTTACAAATTCCTCAACACCTTTATCGACGACCTCTTTGCGTTTACCATAAAGATGCCGCTACTGCACCGCCTCGCCACGTTCCGCGACGACATCATCTTTTTCATCTACTTGTACCAGAAGTGGGCCTACAAGACGGATTACTCTCGTGTCAACGAGTTTGGTCAGGGCGGTGGTGACGAGAATGAGGAGCCACCCAAGCTGGTCGAGGACAAGGGAAAGAAGGAGGAGGTGAATATGGAGGCCAAGAGGAAGGCTGTCAAGGAGATTCTGGAGGAGAGGGCCAAGGCCAAGACTAGCGGCGCTGACACGGGCGCTGCGACAAAGAGGAAGTGAGATGTCTGCAAGTAGCACGTGTCGTGAAAAAGTGGTGGATGTATACAGGGGTTGTCCGCGCAAACCACTTATAGATAGATTGAATGGTTGACAAGCAACGCGATGAAATAGCATGCGGCAAGCCACTCGTTGCGTGAGTCAATTGATCGGTTCTAGCATATAGCATTTGTGCGCCAAGATTGCCTCTGAAATTTCCGCAGACCGAATGCTTTACATTTTCATTTGTCCGGTTTGCCAGTTTTCCAGCATCCCGATGTGGAGTTGGCATATCCTCTGTAGCTGGGCGGCAACCTTGAGAGTCGTCTCTCGAGGTTCGCGCCGGGTCGACACCGTGGCGAGTTTCTGGGCCGTCGTTTGATTAGAACTAGTTCGTGTAGTCCGTGGAAAGTGCCGACTGAGAGCGAGCGTGATAACTAGCCCAAATGATGGCCAACTTCTCCCGCGACTCAAGGTACGACTGTTATGTTCGTGCGCCAACGCAGGTCTCACATCAAGTCTCTTATGCTGTTGACCGATATAAGATGACCCAATTCAAGATTTATACACGAATTAGTGCGAGAGGTTGTGGCCAAAATAACCTGCTGCAAGTGAAACGATGATTAGGAGTGCAAACAGCGTTCTGCTCAGCCACCTCTTCTAAATGTCGCCTCACGGCCAAAACATTGCCAAGCCGTGGCAAGGATCACGACCGACAAATCTCACCTTGCTGTTTTTCTTGGGCACAGAGCCTAAGCCGTCGCTTCTCTATTTGACCGCGAGTAGAGATAATTGGGCAATTTGTCCAAGCCTCAGCCGAGCGCCTACTGGTAGCCTAGTTCCAGGCCACCACCATCTGACCCTGGCGCCATCTCAGCGGCAACCGGCAGCCAATCATCCCATTTCCATCTACACCTAGGTAAGTAGGATATTGGCTGGGAACTCGATGGTGGGCTTCACTAGTTGTGCGATCACTCGAGTGAGAAGTTAATGGCTCTCAGCTGCGTGGCAGAATACCTACCACTGGCCAGTAGTCACCCACTCAAAACCCCCCGCTCCGACTCTCGGAGCTGAGCAGAAACTTTTGGTGACGCATTGCCGCATTGGTAGCCACACACGGCTACTTTTTCTTAACGCACCCCGCTCCATCTAATCCGGGGACGACGTGCGATTGCTTCAAATCCCGAGAGCTTCAATCTATCGACATTTTCATCTGTCCACGTCTCTCTACGCACTCTACTGAGCGTGGCGCAAACTTGGCTCACGAGACTGCGTACCACTACCGCCGCCATAATGTCGCTACCCGATCCTACCGAGGACCTCGACTGGGGAGGCTATCTGGGTGGCATCCATGAGATATTCCACAAGAATGCCGTGTCTCACCCCGATAGGCCTTGTGTCATTGAAACAAAGACATCGAAGTGCGCCATACTCTTCTGCATTGAACTACCGTCGTGTTTATGCCAGTTGCTGACACCACACCCAGGGCGCCAACAAGAACGTACACCTATCACCAAATTGACGAGGCAAGCAACAACATCGCAAACTACTTGCGCGACGCAGGCATCCAGAATGGAGACGCCGTCATGATCTTTGCGCACCGCTCAGTCGAGCTGGTCTGCGCGTACATGGGAACCCTGGCTGCTGGTGGTATCGTCACCGTCCTTGATCCCCAGTATCCCCCACAAAGACAACAGAGTATGATGGACCATGGACCAGAACGGGAACGAGACTCAACTGACCTGCCATGCCAGTCTATCTCCAAGTAGCTCAGCCAAAGGCGCTCGTCTCCATTCGCAAGGCTACGGAAGAGAGTGGGTAAGCGTCAACTCCCAACTCTTCCATGACTAGAGATCTCTCAATACTGACATCTCGACGCAGTCCTCTTGCTCCTCTCGTCCAGAAGTACATTGATGAGGACCTTGCTATCAAGATCAAGATTCCGGATCTCCGCTTCACCGACGATGGCGTGTTGACCGGCGGCGACCAAGATAGCGGCGACATCTTCGCCAACGTTAGGGAGCGGGCGTCTACACCTCCTGATGTGCTCATTGGGCCCGATTCTAACTGCACACTCTCGTTTACGAGTGGAACCCAGGGCTTACCAAAGTACGAGCATTTGATTTGTTTCGTATTCTCTTTCACCAGCAATTGAACTTTTGCTAATCTGCAATAGGGGTGTGCTTGGGCGTCATTATAGCCTGGCAAGATATTTTCCATGGATGGCGGAGAAGTTTGGCCTTTCATCCGACAGCGTGTTTGCCTGCCTCTCGGGAATCGCCCATGACCCAATCCAACGAGGTGCGAATTCGTTTGCGATTGAGTCCAAAAGCTCATACTAATTGCGGCCCCAGACATTATGACGCCTCTCTATCTCGGCGGTCGACTCCTGCTCCCCGCCAAGGAAGACATCCAGCATGAGAGACTGAGTGAATGGATGAGAGAGTGGTCACCGACGACGACTCACCTTACGCCTGCCATGGGACAGATTCTGGTCGGTGGCGCCACAGCCCAGTTTTCCAACCTGCGTCAGGTCTTCTTTGTCGGTGATGTCCTCACTACTCGCGACTGCAGGGCCCTGCGGAAGCTCGGCCCTGCCTGCAATATCATCAACATGTACGGAACCACGGAAACATCTCGCGCCGTGTCCTACTTTGAGGTCCCCTCAGCCCAAGAGGACCCAACAGCCCTGGATTCGCTCGGCGACTCCGTCCCTGCTGGTTGGGGCATGAAAGATGTCCAGGTGCTAGTCGTGGATCGCAAGGATCGCACCAAGATCTGCCCGATTGGTGTAGTTGGGGAGATCTATATCCGCGCTGCTGGTCTTGCCGAAGGATATCTCAATGACGCGGAGAAGAACAAGGAAAAGTTTATTGACAACTGGTTCGTCGATAACAACAAGTGGGTGGAGGCAGACAAGGCCAATGACAAGGGCGAGCCGTGGCGCAAGTACTACAAGGGACCGCGAGACAGACTTTACGTCACAGGAGACCTCGGAGAATATAGACCGGACGGGTCTGTGCGTGTGTTGGGCCGTATAGACTCGCAAGTCAAGGTAAACACGGATTCATTCATATGCTTATTCGACAAGGCTAACTGAACAGATCCGTGGATTCCGGGTAGAACTCAACGAGATTGATGCGAACCTCAGTGGCAGTCCTCTAATCCGAGACTGCAAGACCCTGGTTCGAAGAGATCGTAATGAAGAACCGACACTCGTCAGTTATATTGTACCCGAAATTGCTGAATGGAAGCGCTGGCTTGAGGCTCAAGGTCTCCAAGATATTGAAGAAGAGGGTGTGGAAATGGGGCCATGTATCGTCTACCTCAAGAAGAGGTTCCGGCCTATCCAAGCCGAGGTACGAGACCACCTCAAGTCTCGCCTACCAGCGCACTCTGTGCCTTCGATCTATTTAGTCTTGCAGAAGCTGCCTTTGAATCCGAACGGCAAGGTTGACTCTCCTAACCTACCATTCCCGGATGCCTCTCTTATGATGGAGGAAGCCTCGGAAGAGGACCTGAAGAGCTGGGAGAGTTTGTCCGAGACTGAGAAGACTACTGCGACGCAATGGTCAACCCTGATCCCAGGTCTGAATGCACAGACAGTCAGGTATGTCTCTGCTAATTTTCACTTTCCGTATTTACACACTGATCGTTGATCTCAAGGCCCGACTCGAGTTTCTTTGACTGCGGTGGTCACAGTCTCCTTGCCCAGCAGCTCCTGCTTGACCTTCGCAAGAACTTGACTGTTGATATTACCATCAGTGTACTCTATGCAAACCCTACCCTTCGCGGCCTGAGCGCCCAAGTCGACCGTCTCCAGAGTGGCCAGGCTGTCACTGTCGACCATTCTGCCGATACAGTTTACTCGGACTCCCTCAATGAGCTCACTCAGACCTTGGACGCAAAGTACCAAAGCGCAGACCCCGATGCTCTAAGCCCCTCCACCGGCGCCACCTTTTTTCTTACCGGTGCTACTGGCTTCCTTGGCGCATACCTCGCAAAGGACATACTGGACAGGAAGAACACCAAGCTTATCGCACATATCCGTGGAGCCAAAGACCACAAGTTCGCCAAGGAGCGTCTCACAAGGTCACTCAAAGGCTATGGTCTCTGGCAAGACTCTTGGGCTGATAGGATCTCTTGCGTCATTGGTGATCTCACCAAGCCTCGCCTCGGCCTTGACGACGCCAGTTGGAAGCAGGTCGCTGATACAGCTGACACATTTATCCACAACGCTGCATACGTCCACTGGATCGCTCGTTACGAGCAGATGATGCGCCCCAATGTTCTCTCCACTATTGACGCCATGAAGCTCTGCAATGAGGGCAAGCCTAAGCTCTTCTCTTTTGTTTCCTCGACTTCCACCCTCGATACGGACCATTACTTCAACCTGTCGGACGCGCAGACCGCTACCGGCCGCGGCGCTGTGCTCGAGTCCGACGACATGAGGGGTAGCCGTACCGGTCTTGGCACTGGTTACGGTCAAACCAAGTGGGTGTCTGAGCAACTCGTCCGCGAAGCCGGTCGTCGTGGTCTCCGCGGCGCAGTGGTTCGACCAGGCTACATCCTTGGCAGCAGAAATGGCGGTGTCTCCAACACGGACGACTTTCTGATTCGCTTCTGCAAAGGCTGTGTCCAGCTCGGTGCTCGCCCTCGCATCGTCAACTCGGTCAATGCCGTACCTGTTGATCACGTCGCTCGCGTGGTTGTCGCTTCAGCGCTGAATCCTCTCCCCGGCGTCAACGTCGTGCACGTCACAGCCCACCCCCGTCTGCGGATGAACGAGTTCCTCTCCGCGTTGAGCTACTACGGTTATGAAGTGCCCGAGGTGGATTATGAAGACTGGAAGACGCAGCTGGAAGAGTTTGTCTCGGCCGGAGCCGTGGAGAAGGACCAGGAGCAGAGCGCACTGATGCCGCTGTTCCACATGGCCACCTCGAACCTGCCGAGCACCACTCGTGCCCCAGAGCTGGATGACAGAAATGCCGTGGCTATCCTCAAGGCTGACGCTGACCGCTGGACCGACGTCGATGATAGTGCCGGAGAAGGCATCACTCGTGAGGATATCGGCAGGTATCTGCGGTATCTCGTTGAGATTAAGTTTATGGCGGCACCGACAGGAAGAGGCCGTGAGCTGCCGGCGATTGACACCTCGATCGCCGAGGCGCAGGCGCAATGGGGAGTCGGTGGTCGCGGGGCTGCTTCCTAACAAGTTTTTTTTTGGGAAGAACATAACGGTTGCAACTTGGTCACGATCATGTCTGGGTTTAAAGTGGTTGGTATAGGGAAAATGCACCAATAATGTGCTGACACATAGAAGACGAACTCAAGGACAATATTTGTGCCAAGGACGAGTCGAGTAGATCAGAGTCGGGGACAGATGTGATAGGGCAACATGAACAAGATCTACGCTACGTACAGCACTGACAAAGGTTCAGCTATATTTTGTGTTTGCATCCGTATCCGGACAATGAAACACAAGATCAGGACATTTAGCGGTGGAAGTGGTCGTCGCTGAAAGATCATGTCCACTGTAATCCACTGCGGGACCGCCGTAAAACAATGGTCTTTTCTGTCCACTTTATCAGCTTTTGGACGCCTGTTGATGTTGGTAAACTCCATGATTTTCAGCAGAACATCTCGTCCATTTTACAGTCCAGATTTAGTTGAAAATATGACTGGACGACCCGAGTTAGTATAACATTTTCAAACCAGATAATCTGTTGTGCAGTTGTGTAATTGGCTAGGGACCTACGCAAGTGTCGCTGCTCCGGCACTAACCGTCCTGCCTAAACCCTGCTGGCAGGCCTCCAAGATGACTCGCCAACCATCTGGCGAGATCCGGCCAGCCCTGACGATCCTCGGCCCCATGGGCGTTTCAATCATCACCTGCATTTCTTGTCTTTTTGCCCTTCTAGTACATTCATGTTAAATTTGTCGGACGAGCTTCCAGATGCGCATCTCTGCCCTCGTGCTTTCCACAAGCATGCCGCGCTGAGCGCCAGCAGCCCCTCCCTCACTGCTGGTCTGATAGGCTGGCTACGGTTTTACGCTTCCGCGTAGCACTTGAGACGACGACGAAACATTACTACAACATCAACATATAGACAAACTACAACAACTCCGTGAGACTCGCCCTCTTCTTTCTACGGCGACGGCAAACACCTCCTCACCTGCTGGGCGCGCCTGTCCACCCGCCCGCAATGGGCTTCGACTCGGTGGGCTCGCTGCTGGCCGACATTGCCAACCTCGTCGTCGACGGCCTGCGCATTCTCGGCCTCGCCGATAAGCGCCACTGGGGCGCGGACGAGTACGAGCTGCAGCGGGCCATGGAGCGCGCGCTCAACGACGCCAAGAAGGACTTTCAGGAGCTCTCGCCCATGCTCAAGAGCCAATCCCATTACGAGCACGACCGAACCTGTAAGCTGTATACCGGACGACTGTTTCCCAAACATAACTGGAAGAAGACGGAAGCTAATCGGGGTGCGTTGCTGGATGATAGTTGCGTCGCTCGAAGAACTCCGCCGGCTGAGTGGTAAATTCTACATGCACATACAAAATATACGAGAATGGAGCCGATCGGGCGGTCCCGTCGATGCCGTGTGGGTGCGCGACACCAAATCGCTTCAGCGCCAGCTGCATCGCGCCCAGTGCCGTGCCGCGCAACGCGTCTTCAACAGCGCCAAGGAAACGTCCCAGCGCTGTCTCGGCGCCTTCATCATCCACCGCAAGCAGCGCGCCTGGGTCGCCGCCCGTCGCGCCGGCGCGAGCGACTACGACTGCCAGCGACGACAGACCGACGAGGTCGACGAGTGCTATACGATTGGCGGCTTTGAGCGTTTTGGCGACCTCGACATGGTCTTTGTGTGTGATTTCTGCGACGGCCACATCATCTGGGACGACATTCAGGCCGTGCCGACGACACGAACAGGCGTCGACTCGTTGCCGGAGGGGGCGTCCGCTGCGCCGGGGGTCGGCTCGCTGCTGCCGACGTCGACGCCTCTGCAGGACAAGCACAGCGCAGCACTGGGCGAGTGGCAGGCCACGGGCATCACACGATCGAAACAGCTGTCTAAACAGGTGATATACCCGCCGATTGCCATCGCGAGCCATATTGCACCCGTCCGAGGCGACTGGCTGGCACGGCTCATGTGTCCTCTGTGCGAGGATGCCACGGAGCCGCAGGACATTGATGATGAAGAGGATATATGGCAGCCGGAGAACCGCTTTGACGACCTGGCGGCGCTGCAAGAACACTTTGAGTGGCAGCATGCACCGACGGCACTGCCTACGACGCTGCCAGTGTCGATGCCCTCGACGGACAAGTGCATCGTCATGTAGCGAAAGCAAATGACGCCTCTACGATATACCCACTTCCACCAGGAAGGACGACGAGGTCCTCATGTTGGACACGAATAACTCTACGATACCATATCCTTATATGCATGCAGATGACATTCCCCTTGATACTGTACTGGGAAACACGAAACGGCGTTGAACGGCCTCGAGCATATTGATTCTTTTTTAGACACGGAAAACAAATTTGAAATTGCCCTGCCCTGCTAGAACTGTATTTCCTTTGGTATCTTCCCCATAACGTACACGGAAGCTGTAAAAGGATGCCTCTTGTGTCGTTTATTTTTCTTGCCACCACTCTCTCCCTCGTCTCCCTTTTCTCCTCTACTTTTGTATTATAGCCAGAATTCCGATCGAAGAGAAGTTCCATTCGCTATTACAGACACGGCCATACCCTCCCACCCCTCCCCTATGCAAATTTAAAAGAAGCGCCAGTAGACAAAGACAATAAAGATGAGGCCCAGCACCGCAAACGGACCGTACTGCTTCAGCAGCAGCTCCCAGTTGATGCGCACCGCTGCGCGCCTATATTTCTTGCTGTCGTCGCGCAGCCTGCTGCTGATTTCGCCCATCTTCTCCAGATTATCCCCGCGGTACAGCAGATCCTCAATATTCTTGGTCATGACCTGTGTCACGTCGCGCAGCTCGTCGTTCAGCTTGTCGAGGTTCTGCGACGCGCGGGCATCCGCGTACGTGGTGCGCGTCTTAGCGATGAAGGTGTCAAAGTCCATGAAGGCGTACGGCCGCAGCGCGGGGTTGTGCACCTGCGCGGGCGGGTGCGTCGTGTGGAACTCGCGCGCGAGGTCGGCGAGGTAGGTGAAGGCGAGCTTGCGCGGGTAGGAGCGCTCGCAGATGCAGAGAAAGGCGACGTCGGCGTCGACGAGGTAGTGCAGCGTGTAGGCGCCCGACTCGATGGAGGCTTGCGGCTCCGAGGTGCGGGTGAGCTTGCGCATGATTTGGCGGACCTGGTTCTTGACCTCGGCGAGGGCGGCTTCGGCCTGGGAGGATCGTGTTAGAAGGAATGGGGAGAGGGGAAGGGGGGATGTGGTAAGGAGAGGCGGACCTGTTCGTCGTCGACCGAGGCGCAGAGCATGAGGCCTGGTTGTGATGGTTAGCTGGAGTTTGGTTGATTGCTGCTGGGGGAGAGCATGAAATGGGAGCTATACCATCTAGCCGGGATATTTGCGTCGATCGAATCATGACTGCGGTTTGGATATGTGGTTTATGTAGGAAGGGCGACGGCGTTGGGGTCGATAAAGAGAGTTGGTGTGCCTTTCTTTCAACAACGTGTCCAGACAAGCAAGCGATGCGCGTGACACCCAGCAACCAGTCCAGGCTGCCACTCTAGACAGAGAGAAATGACAAAGATGTGATGTATGCAATGCGCAGAAGATGTCGAGTGTGGCGAGAAGGCGTTAGTCCTGCGTTGGCGCGATTGAGAAATGTTTGTCGTGTGGCTAGAAAGCTCTCGAGGTTTGATGACGGCGACGGCGGAGCGAGACACGCATTGGCAAGGGGGGCAATCCGGCCGGGGTGCCGCCCCGCCAAACGTTAGGGCCGGCAGCCAACACATGTGGTCAGTTATCTTCGTTATGGCAGCGTTTTTTGTGCAGAGTATTTTTCTCGAGGGAAAATCTATAATAGTTGGCATGATTCACACCTTAGCAGGCTATTGAGCCTTGATAACATATCATCCTATGCAAGAATCCCGCTAGGAGAACATCTCAGAACACCATTGTACCACTGGTAAGCAGCTGTTTGTATGCCAAATAACTCCGGATATCATTATACTTTTGTCTTGATGCTTTATAATCGTCTAAATCTCATCTTCCTCCTCGTCAAAATCATCTTCTCTGCCCATGTCATACAAGATCCTACCGCCTTCACCGCCACCCACCTCCGTCTGCGCATCAAAGTACGGCAGCACAATTCCCTCCCTATCCTTTCTTTGCTTCTCCGTCAGCCCCAGATTAAACGTGCTCTCCGGCCCATCCTCCTCTCCCTCCTCACCCGCCGCACCCGGCGCCGCAAATACCGGGTGGTCGCTCCGCAGCAGCACCTTGCCCGTTCCCCGGCCGCCGCCGCCGCCACCCTCCGGCCGCGCCAGCACAAACGTCTCCGTCACCGTGCGCCCGCTCCGTCTCCGCAGCTCCATGGTCAGCACGACGCCTCTGCTCGCCTCAGCCTCGGCCGCGGCGGCCTTGCTACGCCGCAGGCCCATGAGGACGCCCTCGCGCCCCTCGCGGAGACCCCATTCCGGCTCGACGAGGGCCTTGTCGCGCGCGCGCTGGCGGGCGATTTCCTGCGACAGGCTGGCGAGCCGCAGGATCGTGGTAGCGAGATGGCAGAGGACGGTGAGTGGCGCGGGCTCGTACTCGCTCAGGGTGGCGGCGGGGAGGAGCACGGGCACGTCGGTGTGGTAGACGGCGACAAGGGACACGGCGGGGGTGATGATGCCGGAGAGGAAGCTGGCGAGCGTCTGCGAGATTGTGGATGATAGTGTGTTTAAAGAGTCTATGATTACGATGGCGCCTGGAAGTAAACAAAAAGTGGCTGTTAGTGGGAGATGGTTGGTATTGGGGAGTGGGTGTACTCGTACGTGGACTGCTGCGATCGCGTGAATCCGCTGCCGCTGAGTCTATGTTGGGGTAGTGAGAGACCAGCTCTTTTCTGATGACATTGGTGCCTTTGCCGTTGGCTTTGACCACGACATCTACGTCGCGCGGCTTCCTGATGGTGGCGAATGAGAGCAAGATGACCTTGGTCCTCGACAGCTGTTGAAATGCTGCATTAGCTACTACTCCATGACGGCGATTGACCGTAGGCGACATGGCAGGGAAGATCTACCTTGGCTCTTGTGATGAACTCCGAGACAACTGGTGTGGCGGGCTGCTCGAGGTTGTCCAGCAGCAGCGTGAGAGGGCTGGCGCCGTCTCTCAGATTGAGCAGCTTTTGCAGCAGCAACAGGCTGTGCGACCGCGTGTGTACGGCGTTGACGGGGGCCATGAGGTGCTGTAGCGTTGATTTATATCGATCTTTGCAGCTTTGAAAGTCGAATTGGGCGTTTTGGCTGCCGTAAGGTATGAGTGTGCTTGTTTGTCGCGGTGAATGTAAGAGCAAGATGAAAATCCAAGGCAAGCTCTGTAACGCCCCAATCTTGGTCTTGGTGTGGAGAAGAGGGTCGGGCGGACACACCAGCTTTGTAGAGAGATTTCTGACAAAAGTGCTGAGCTGGTGGAATAATAGTTCCGAATTAGAGCGGGCGAGATCTTACAGTGATTAATTCATCTTGAAGAATGCTGTTCGGCCCCAGCGATATTGTAGCTCCGCTCATGGCGCAGCTGCACCAGACAGCAGTCTGGCGCCATTCTAAGCATGCATCCTACACTGCCAGGAGGGAAATGATATTGGAGGAGGGCAAGCTCGTGATGGTTGCCGAGAGAATTCACTGAATGGAAGTGGTGGACTTTTTACAGACAGTAAATAAACTGACATGCGCTCACATCATCTTGGTACAAGCCCTCACTCTTTCGGGCCATCTATGTCTACTATAGCTTCCGTTGACTCCGCTTGCTGGCCGCCCTCCTCATTCACCTCCGTCTCATGGGCGCCGGCGCCTTCTTCCTTTCCTTCTTCTTCTTCCGGCGGCAGCGTCACTTCCCAGTCGCTCTCAAACTTGTGGCGGAGAAAATCCTTAAAGTCGCCCGCCTTGCGCCGTTCGTGTGCCCCCCACGCCTGCGCCAGCCACTCGGGGTCGTGCCGCCCTTGCACCAGGCTCTCCGTGTACGCGGCGCAGTCGTACCGGAAGCTGTCGTCATTCATCAGGGACTCTATATTGGGCCGCGGTGCTGCTGCGCCGGCGCCGCTGTCTGCTGTGAGAATGTGGCGCTGGTCGGGGAAAAGGGCAAGAATCTCGGCATGGTCGCTGGCATCGAGACTGCTCCATGCCAGGGGATTTGATAAAATTGTCTGCTCCAAGTGTCAGTCTCTTTCCAGAGAAAAATCTTAATAGACGCAACATGGCAGTGGTTTGAACATACGCGCAAGTTGGCCTTGGCCAAGGGCGACTTGGGATCTGTGAGGAGCCGCTCAGCATCCCATTTGCGCTGTGGACGCTTGGTGATGATCTTGACCGTCTTTTTGACGAAGCTGTCCTCCGCGGCGCATGCCGCGCTTCTCAGAGATCGTCGCGGGCGGGATGCCAATTTTGTGTCTGCTGCCTCTGCTTGCGCGCTGGTCTCTGGAGCCGCGCGTGCGGCTTCAGGTTCAGCGTCGTCATTCGTCGTTGCCACCTCGATCTCATCTTTTGCTGGCGTCGTTTGCTTCTCAGTAGTCGCCATGATACTTTTGGGTGAGATGCGGGATCGGCTGGGCCTGCAGACGATGCAAAGATTGTGCCCGCAACTGGTGGTGGCGGTCCAGGATCTTGCAGGCTTTTGAGCAGATGGCCTGCAAACGAGCTCCCTATTGCAGGACTGTCGGCTCAAATAACTGCCCGGCAATACGGGTTGCGGCGTCATGTACCGTCAGTCATGGTGAGAATGCAAGTGGAGAATTACAAACGGACAGACTGTCGCGCACCCCAATCCATTAGTGATGATGAAGTTGATGAGATCTCACTTGAGGCTGTTCAGTGGATACCTCCTTTGTCGCAGGTACACATGATTTAGGGGAGTCCTGTAAGCATGCAAAAAGATCTTAAAGCATTATTATGACCCTTTTTACTCTTTAGTCCAATTTGAGACTTTTCTCTAGGCAGTTTTATATATTCTAGATAGTTATGAATAATTAGCTCAATCTTTAATAAAATTTACGTATCAATTAATGCTGTTTTACGCCCCCGCCTATTTGCCAACATGGTGCTTAAGCTTTTAGCTATCCATAATGTGCAATTGTATTACTGCTTTGTACTGAGTCATTAAAGCTCCCTGTAGCATGCTAACCTAATCAGCAGTATGATGCACACAATTCTTTTGCTATTTGAATAACTAGCTGCTGCGCACCGGATAAAGTCACTCCTTCCACCAGAGCATGTGGTTTGCCACCTCTTCAGAGCTCCAGAGTCAATCTCGACAGGTATTTTGTTTACTTTACCTAGTTTAGAGAGGACACGGCAAGACGTTTTAGCTTCCTACAGCGCTCTGCATCGTCCTCATAGTCGCCAGCCTCTCTTCGAAGAGCGATCAACTCGCGCTGCAAAACAAAAACCGCAACCTGAAACGCAGTGGCTAATACAACAGGGCTTGCTGCTCTGCTCTCTGTACTGTTCGCATAGCAGATTGTCTGCATGTATACTGCATGAGTCGAATGCGATCGTGTTATAAATAGAAGATCGAATTGTGCTATTATATACTTAATTAAAGTAGTGTAAAATATAAAATAGCTAACACAAGTGTGGTTTGACTATAGATGATCAGGATCATGAATGTAAAAACAATACAATTCCGACTTGAAACTTTTTACATCTCTCTCTAGGCAGTAGACCCCGGTTCTTCATGTTGTATGCTGTTGAAGCTTCTGCGTTTCTCGTGATGCAACAGACGGTGGGGCCAATCCATTTCCTCACATCACATCAATCATGGCAACGCAGACGCAAACAGGATACCTCGTCGAGTCCTCCAGCGCCGCTCACAACGAGGCAGCGGCAGCCCTGGGGCTCTCCAAAACGCGATCGGTCGCCACGGTCAACAGCAGGGACATTGCCGACACTACATCCCCGAGCTTAATGATGGAGCTCGGCCACGTCCGCAGCAGACAGGTCGACCTTGCTGAGCCCCGCAGCAGCCGCGAGGATCTCACCGGCCTGCCGGAAGAGCAGGGCAGCCCGGCTCGTCTCATGCCGCAGGGCGTGCCGCCCGAGCTGCCCAACCTCATGGCCGAGATTGTCTTTGTGCTCGTCTGCACGGCGGGGCAGCTGATTTTCTCACTGACGCTCGGCCACATGACCGTAAACCAGTTTGTCTTTCAAGCGGCCCTGGACATTGCGCCCTCGCAGATCCCGTGGCTGCTGGGCGCGTCCACGCTCGCGAGCGGCCTCTCCGTCATCGTCTTTGGCCCTCTGGCCGACCTGGCGCCGCCCAAGCCTCTCCTGATCGGTGCGTTTCTGTGGGAAGCTGCCTGGAATGCCGTGTCTGCGCTGGCCATCTCGCCCGAGCTCAAGATTCTCTTCTTCGTGTCGCGGGCGATGCAGGGTCTGGCGGTCGGCGTGCTCGTCTCGGCGTCGATGAGCATCCTGGGACGAGTGTACAATCCCGGCATGCGCAAGACGCGCGTGTTTTCCATGATGGCCGCCGGTGCGCCGTTTGGGTTTTGGGTTGGCGCGATGCAGGGCGGTGCTCTCAGCTCCCACCTTCCATGGATCTTTGGGAGCACGTCGCTGTTCCTCTGTGCTTGCGCTACGGCCGCGTACTTTACGATTCCTCCGCTGGTCCCTGCCCAGGATGGCAACTCGCCGGATGTGCCGTCAATCAAGCATTTCGACTATATCGGTGCGACGTTGGCGTCTCTGGGCAGTGGCTTGATCCTGTTTGGGCTCACACAGGGCTCTTCTGTGCAATGGAACCCATACACCTATTCCCTTGTTGTTGTAGGCGCACTCATGCTTGTTGCGTTCTACTTCTCGGCCCCATATGTAAAGAGGCCACTTGTACCTGCTGGTGTATGGAAGACGCCGGGGTTTGTTCCCGTATTGTTGGCTTACGTGTTTGGATTCGGTGGCTATGGTGAGTAGCATTGCCTGAAGGTTTGGCACTACAGCGCTAATGGTTTTCAGCCGGTGCATGGCAATTCTACGCAATTCAATTCTGGATCCGATATCAAGGGGCCTCTCCGCTAAAGGTAGCGCTCTACCTCCTTCCCAATGCTCTGGTCGGGGTGGCGGCCGTCTGGCTCGTGTCCAGAACGCTTCACGTCCTCCCCGGTCACTGGATCTTGGCCACGAGCATGGTCTTTTTCGGCATAGGAAACGTCTTCTTCCTCCCACAGCAGCCAACCACCTCGTACTGGGCGCTGTCAATGCCGGCTGTGGCATTGGCGTCGCTTGGCCCCGACTTGAGTTTTGCAGCAGCGACCATATTCATTACCTCGAGTGTGCCAAGGTCGTACCAAGGCTCGGCGGGGAGTCTGCTAGTGACGGTCCAGAACTTGACACTGGCCATCATGACTTCGGTGTCGGACTCGATCGGCATCAAAGTTGATCAATTGCCATCGGGAGAGATTGGATTGGAGGGCATGAGAGCCATCTGGTGGTTCGGCTTGGCCTTGTCTCTCGTAGCGGCACTGATTGCGGCAACCATGGTGCGGATCCCCAAGGCAGAAGAAAAAGAGCACGTTCAGTAGAGATCACTCATCCGGAGACACTGAGTGACCTGAGCCTCGCGTGCATAAAGACTAATGAAGTGGAATGCATCTGATATGAACCACTGCGGAAGCTATCCGGTGATCTCGGTGTATTCTTGTTCTCGGTTGAATGTAAGTGTATTTCAAATACTGCCCACTTGGCTGGGGTGGCCTGTCATCAAGATTCGCCGCACAGCACGAATGCATTGAAGAATACTTTATTCGTAATATCTTCAAGCCTACCAAACAGCACGAATACATTGGAGAATACTTTATTCGTAACATCTTCAAGTCGATATAATTACATATGCTACATGCTAGGTAATGTTTGTTACCTTTACCATCCCCATCCCCAGCCTGTCCATGCATTGGCATATTTTGCCCTCTTTATCTTGGTGGTACCATCCGCCTGCACTTCTGCGCACTCGTTGATACCCGGACGATACCCGACTTCATCCTGTCTCTGTTTGGCAAGCTTCGCCTTGTGCTTCTCGGCGTCTGTCGGGGGTCTTGATGGTAGTGGCAGCCCAGAGCTGCGTGCCTTTTCCACAGCACGATAGAAACCCAAGTCATCCTGTATTTGGCGCAGTTGCTGCGGTGAGAGTGATGAGATTTCGCCTGTGGTCGATGAGTTCGGCCGGCTATCCTTCTCAAGAGCTGAGGCTTCATGGCGTGTAAAACGTGGCAGGTCGTCGCGGATGCGCTCACAAGTCCAGCATACACAGTGCGGTCGCGACCCGCTCGGGGTTTTGTTATGGATGTCCAATGCTTCATCTTCATGGTAGCCTGGGGCATGTCCCATACACAGAAACCCCTCGTAGACCGACGGGAACAGTCTGAATGTTCGCCAAAATAAGCGCACACCAAAAGACAGTTGAGTTGCAGGAGCTGCATCAGCGCGGCAAGCGAGCGGCGCTTTCACACTTTCAAACTCGGCACTTGCTCGTCCCAATGACCCGCGTAGTGCGGGAGCCCGAATCCAGAGAAGAGTTTGTGCCTCTTCAATGAACGACTGGTGCTTTTTGACCTCGGTGACCAGGTCTACCGGGAGGAGAGGGGACGCCTCTTCGGTGTATGCCGGAGGACCACTGAGGTAGGTCAAGATGTCTGCTGATTGTCCCGACAAGGTGTGAAAGAGAGTTTGAGCTCCTCGTGGCAGCCGAAAAGTCATCTTCTCCATGTCAATTACGGCGCACACGGCCTTCCACGGAAAGCACAAGTTTGCGAGGCCCGGCACATCGCTTTCCCTCGCGCGACAGGCGGCGGCGTAAGAGGTCGAGTCCAGCATAAACGCATACCAGATGAGCAGCACATCTAGCGGCGGCAGGTAGGACTCTGTGAGCTGGACCTGCTTTGTGCTGCCGCCGTGGTTCGCATATGCGGCTGCGTGAGTCAAGACGAGGTGGATCTTGGACCACCAGACGCCGAAGCGAGTCACTGCGAGCTTGAGGAGCAGATCCCATCGCTCGCTTTGTGTAGCGGAGCCACGATCGACGGTGCTGGCCAGGCTGGGCTTCTCGACGTACTGTGGAGGCAGCTCAACTGGCACATCGAGCGCGGTGGCGTTGAGCCGTAGGCCACGGAAGCATTCCAACAAAGCCAAGTGAACAGCGGCATGGCTGACGTCTGGGTAATGCAGGGTCGATTCTGATGTATTGGTACCGCTGAGTCTTGGAATCCCCGCATTTGAGAATATCTGCGGGTCGGGTATCAGGGTTGGACAGCTGCCCTTTGAATGTGAAGTTGCATAGGAAGACGGAAGCTTCCAATCATGCGGATCGCCATCGGCTTGGGCTCTGGATAACGGGGAACGGCCATGGCGAAACATTGACATTGCTCCTGATGCTGGAAGTCAACTAGGTAATTGCAGAATAATGGAAATTCATCCTATGCAGATTGAGGAATAAGCTTGTTTTTATCTTGCAGATCATATGTCGATCGCGACAGGCTATGTGGCGCAGCGTCGTGGCGCAGCAGTAGGGCGCAGCGGCAAGGCTTATTGGATATACTTGATACAAGATCGCCCATTCAACAATGCCATTGAATTAATAAAATAAATATGACTTTATCTACATCCAGTCAATACTGCCATCTTGTCTTTAGTATTGTTGCCTTTAACCTTATAAGTACCATCCACTCTGCCCAAGTCTGCCCACGTCTATGGCTTCTCTCCACCATCCAAATAACACAGATCTGCGAAACTATCTGCCATCCATTAATACAACTTTGGGTTCCCTCTTACCTGTTGGGCCATTAGCTGCAGCAGGCTCAAGACCACGACACAACTAGCGCCTTCAGCACGATCTCGGAATGCGCCAGCTGGTTCTGCTGGCGACACTGTTGTCATTCAAAGACGTCTTTAGCTCGAGTCGCGACATGAAAATGGGACCAAGACGAAAACAAGATGCCTAATCTTGAGTTGTAATGTCAGAGCTGCCCATTTGCGTGTTTCTTTACATCCGCTATTGCCGTCTTGCCTCTTTGCGCGATTACCAATCATGGTCTTCTGCGGCACTGATCCTTAGTCAACTTGTGTGCGCCTGCTAATCGCTAGCAATCCTAGCCAACAGTAAGCCGGCATGCCTTCTCCAAAAACTCCGAGGTCACATAATCTTGCGGCTAAAGACGCCGTTTCTGATAAATCACGCATCCAGTACGTCGATCCTCTCATTCTGTCCGTCTCCAGTCTCGACATGGGCCTGGTGTCGCGCGCGGCTGTTGCATCATTGCACAGCATGGTCTGCACCAAAGGGCATCCGAACCATCAGTTACGGCCAGACATGGCAGACTACATGGATATACGACTTACATAAATAGCTAAAAGTTTCCGACACAAGCTCACTGATCACCTCATCTTCAGAGACTGAAAGCCACCACTACTTCACCTTCATACATTGTCCTTTTTTCTATATACAAAATGGCTTCTACACTCAAACTGATCAAGGTATGGGGTAAAGGTGGCCCGAACCCTCCCAAGGTGGCCATTGTCCTCGGAGAGCTTGGCTTGCCTGCCGAGCTCGTTGGCGTGCCCCTCTCCGACGTGAAGAAGCCCGAGTACCTGGCCATCAACCCCAACGGCCGCCTGCCGGCTATCCAGGACCCCAACACGGGCTTGACCATCTGGAAGTATGGGGCCATTGTCGAATGCCTTGTCGAAAAGTACGACGCGGAGCACAAAATCAGCTTCCCCATCGGCAGCGCCGAGGCATACGAGACCAAGCAGTACCTCTACTTCCAGGCCTCGGGTCAGGGTCCCTACTTTGGCCAGGCTGCCTGGTTCAAAAAGTTTCACCACGAGCAGCTCCCCAGCGCCATTGAGCGCTACGTCAAGGAAATACATCGCGTGACGGCTGTGCTGGAGAAGATTCTGTCTGAAAAAAAGGTCGCGCCGGGCCAGGACGGCCCATGGCTCGTTGGTGGAAAGTGCTCTGTTGCCGACCTCTCGTTTGCCTCGTGGAACCATGTCGTTCCCTTGCTCTTTGACAAGGCTGACTACAATGTGGACGACTACCCGTTTGTGAAGAGCTGACAGGAGCGCATGGTGGCACGCCCAGCTACTGCGGCTGCACTGGGCGCTGTAGAGAAGCTAGCATAATCGAACTGGGGAGTAATTCGCTAACTTATACTGGCGGAGAGTCATAATAGACGTCATTGTTAATCTAGGGATTAAAATTTGCAATTAAAGAGATGCCCTCAGTCATGCGTCCGGCTCATATCTTCACTGGCGGCTCCAAGCAGACAAACCGCCGCGTGATTGTGAATAGCTCTCCGGCGGACAATCGGCACACAGAAATACCGAAGGAACCAAAATAACGTCTCTATATGCTGTGGTTCTTTAACGTAATGTACTATCTTTCAAAACAGATTTCGCCGGCCAAGTTACAGTCTCCGGCATGTTTTGATACAGGGTAGGTGCGCGGAGCAACTTGGCCAGCAGCCGTTAGACGGTTCCAGGCAGCTCTAGTCGACAATGACAAACGAAAAATGTAATTTTACATGCGAGTTTCAAAGGTAAAAGAGTGGTATGAGATAGAATGGAGATGCCACCAATATCGTAGTTTCTTGGTCGTTACAAGGTGCCCCCCAAGGCGTTACGAGGTCACACCTCGGCAGAGGGAAAAGCACATTTTTAACTTCACCTATCGAGAGGGTCACGTTATTGTACATGATACACTGGTTTAGTCAATTTATGGTAATAAGTTGAAATGGCACCTGTCTACATTGCTCCGAGTTCCATTTGCTCCAGGTTTGGCGAGCATTGCCTTTGAGTGCCGTTTAGGCTGCTCCCAGTAGAGGACATTTGATACGGGCGTGTAGATCATACCGTGGGTTTTATAATTACTCGCAATCAAAAGACTCCAAGCCGGTTCCTGATTCCCGCAGTACTCGGGTCTCTTAAAGGCACTAGAAAATGCAAAAAGAATGCAAAAGAATGCAGAAAAGAAAAGAAAAGAAAAACGAGCCAAGAACTGCCTAGGGCCTCTCGGATTGTGAGATGTGAGTTGCGGCGCCATGGTTTTTGATGAAAGGAGCCTTGGCCAAGGCGTCTGCCTGTGTCTGCCACACGTCCTTGCCAAACGTCTCAAGCAAGACCTCGACTCCTCCCAAGTCGGCTCGAAGCAGCTCAAGATACCCCTCGTTATCCCCAAAAGTGGCGACTTTCCACTTGCGCTTCCACTTCTGAACCGCTTGCAGGGCCGCTGGGTGCCGGCTCTGCACATTGGACGCAACCATGTAGAATGAGGACCGCCGGGTGTGGCCGCTGGTGGGTTTGAAGAGCTGAACCTTGGAGAACTCTCGAAACATGCGGATGAGATTGACCGCCTCGTAGGAATCCAGCTTGTGCAGCAGGATGATCATGGAACCTCCCACCCGCAGGTGCTCCAGGCCCATTGTAAACTGCGTCGTGCTGAGCCGTCGCGCTTCTCGATTCCCGCGATACTCTGCTCGCTTGTGCGTTCGCAGCACTTGGCCATCGCAAATGACCAAGTCAAAAGTGCGGCCTGGCTCGAGCTGTCGCGGCAGGAAGTTGAGGGCATCGGGGTGGCTTCTGGGAATGGATTCCACGCCCATGTCGCTGGCAAACATTGTAATGTCAACATATCGTGTCTGCACTCTCTGTTCCAAGACTCTTGACAGCAGGACATGATGCCCTCCCTCGCTCGGAGGAAGCGTAAACGCCACTGCAGTAGATCCTGGGAGCTTGCTCAAAGCAGTGCTGAGAAATCCTCCCGGAGCCATGCACATGCCCAAGATCTTTGGGGCCTCGCCTTGAGTGTTTCCTGTTGCAAATGCGTCAGTGTTCAAGTGCAGCTCTTCCCCAATCCTTCGCATCAGATGGAAGAAGATTTTGGCCAGTTTCGCGTTCGCGTTATCAGCGTTTTGTCGTTGCTTTTGGAAGAATGTGTCCCCCGCAGGGTTGCTCCAGCCCTTGCACGCCACAAATGTCAGCAACCGCACGTTGATGTAATCAACAGACTTACTTGTTGACGAAGATCACTTAGGCGACGGAGCTCCTCACTCTCCTTGTTCAAGTACTTGGCCATGGCGACATCTATCTGGTGATGAATACTTCGTATCTCGCTCGTGATGCGCTGCTCGAATTGGCTCCGGTCGCCAATTGCAGTTTCATTGTCGGTATCCATTGCAAGTTCACTGCAGTGGTTGACGAGGTAGTTGATGAGATGGCTGATGAAGTATTTATTCAAACAGCTGGTAGTGAGGCCCGGGCATCTTCTAAACTACCACGACGAACAGTGAAGCAGTCATACTGAAGTTTGCTGTCCCACTTACGGCCCAACTAGACGGTAACACGAGCGCATGATATGCTGCTATTCACTTGACATCTCTAAATGATGACTGTCTTGCATATAAGATAAATTGCATGATTCACTTGCACTGGCGATGTTTCTTTCAAAATCGTACAGTTAGTCACGCAGCCTGGCATTCGCAGAGGCGGACGGGAAGCGCCTTGTGGAATGACAGTTGCAGACGGGCTGTTTGTACCTGATGACAAGTCACCTTTTTCGCCTCTCTAGGCATTCACTCTCAATTGACTCTAGAAACTGTTCTATCGGACTGTAGGTCAGGTTAGTTTCTGGGTTCTCTAGTTTTGAATTGAACTCAGCGTCCATCTCCGACCACGCTTCTTCGCAGGAGCACTTCCTATTTCTGAACACAACTGCAGTCTTTTCTTTATTTGTAATTTTTTTTTCTTGTTTTACTTCGCGGGTTTCTCTCTGGGCGGCATTTATTTCTAGTTAATGACGACAAGCGCACAGAGGAAAGTGGACAGGCACACTGACAGCGATGCTCTCCTCCAGGACAAGGCGGCAAAATGGAGGACCAACGAATGGTGCAGAAATCATCGAGCGTATGGCGAAAGAACGCTAGCAAAGAAGTGGACGGACTTTCAGATACTAGCCTGCAATTACGTAAATATATATTAAACAAATATATCTACCTGCATCATTTACCCCCCCCGGCGTGGTATTCTCTTTCGTATAGCGTCAAATACCGAAAGCGCGGATCTTTCAGGACCGAGTTGCCGAGGCAGTCTTCATCATGGTGTTTTGATAAGTTGTTATTTATACTGTTGATGAGCAGCTGTCCACTATATCATTGAGTTCCAATTCAACTCCTTTACCGGAATACCTGTCCAGCGGCGCCCATCCTCCAGCATGCTTCAACATTTACTTTCCACTTTCGCCGTTCTGATGCCAGTCATCGAGCCTGACGCTCCACTAGTAGTGCCCCTAGACCTGAACACTGCATCACGCACCAGTGACTTTTCCTGACTGCGACGGCGCTAGGCCATAGCTTATCACGACTTCGGCCTTGAAGGGTTCAGCCAGCTCGTCGATTCCGAGAGTTGCATTCCCGTGGAAGCTCCCCTGTGAGTACCTGGTTGCAGTCTACGCTAGCATTAAGACAAAATGTACTAACTTTTGGGTAGTAAGTTCCATATCCGTTCCATCAAAATGTTACCCGACGTTGTTTGTGGATTCTACTCGTGAGTGGTTCATGCTAATTCGGCTACTTTATCGCGTAATGGAACGCTGAAACTAGCTATGCAGCGACCTGAAATGCGACTCTGGCCTTTACGATATCGGCGGAACCGATATATACATTCTTCCTTCGCCTATGGCGCAAGCTATTCGATGTCAAATTAAGTAGTCTGACAGGCTTTAAATATTGGTATATGCTTGATTTTGTCAACCGTGGTCACGGCATAAAAGAGCCTGCAGCGCGACCATGTAAGCAGATAATGATACACTTATTAATAATGTTCTCGCGCGCTCTGAAAGTTAATCGCATCAAACTCATCTTAGCAGTTGCCCAGACACCGCGAGAATTTGCGCGAAACCCCAGACTAACCACCACTCTCTTGGCCACCCACAGACTGGCCACCATCAACTACCAAGGCACAAGCTACCCATACAATAAATGATGACTTGGATTCTTTTCTGATTTATTCCTGTGCATGCTTATGTGGGAACCGGAGCCGCGGCATAGGCATTTCGAATGTGAAACTCAAACGAGCTTCTTCTGCATAAAACGGCCGAGATGGACTGGATGGGGTGGGGTATAGAAGCCGGGTGAAAGGGAAGAAGAATGCAATGAAACCCCTGTGATATTTAATTCCTATTCCAGAATGAATATTGTCTCATTTTCGGAAATACACAGGCGAAATGGCGACCGAGGGCAGCTTGACGCCGCATGGAAGCGCAAAACGGTACTGATCGACTTCACACGAGCCAGGGCATCCTCGAGGCCAGTAAGCCGCTTTACGAGCATTTGCTGCAAGAACCATCTCACCCTAGCTTTAGAGTTAGGGAAAGGCTTGGCATGAAACAGATCCTCCTGATCCCGGGGAGGCATTGCCAAGACGAGCGCTTGGCAATAGTACAGCACAAACCCAGCAAAGATCAGGCCAGCGAGAAAACATCCCATCATCCTCTTCGCTCCCCTGTGACTTGAAAAACTCCCACTAGTGCAGTGGGGGATCAAGGTGTAACATTTACCCTCCCCCGTTTGCATGCTGCGCCATTGAAAACCGTCTTGCGCCCAACTCGCGATGGCCTCTTCGTCCTGGCGTTGCGCCCATCTTTGGGGTGCTCATCGGAGTTCTCCAGTCAGTTGCTACAATTTTCGAGGCGCGGCGACGGCGTCTTTTGTTTGACCTTGACCAAAGTCAGCAGGCACCACTCGAAAGTCGTTTCTCTTCCCACAAGACCCATGACTGACAATCTCAATTCGAAACATGATGCTGAACCCAATCATGACGAGGTCAAACGAGATGTGCGACGTCTTCGCGCCACGATGACAGTGTTGAAAGCGTACGCCCGTTCAAGGCTGCCTTGTTTCAGCTTCATTCTTCGTGGCGACTGAGTATCGAGCCTCGCTAACAAAGTATGCAGCGTGGTTGCTCCAACTGAGCCCCTCCTTGTACAGCGAGCAGGGGAATAATCAACATTCAAACATCATCCAAAATTTAGGCCGAAGTCTTGGTCAAGTACAGTCAGGCAACAAGACTAGAGATGGCCACGACACCAGTGCGTTTCACCTCGTCCATGCCAAGGTGGCGCGACCGCCGGTCCGGCTGCTTTAAAGTGTTGTCATTTTTGTCCAACCTGGCGGTATTTAGGATCGTCTCATGATCTAAAACAGCTAAAGACTAAAAGGCCACACAGCCCTGGTATCATTTTTATTATGCAGCCCTGCCACGCCCATCTCTGCCTCAAACGTCCACTGCTGACATTCCACCACCTCGAGTCAGTCTGTTTCGAGATTGAAAGATACTTGCCGGTGGCATTTTCCCTGCTACTTCTTTCGCTTCAGGTCTGGCTTGCAGATCGCAGTTTACAATCAGCTATTTTTTTTTCCAAATTCAGATTATTATGAGGGCTCTCCAAATCTCTTCAGTTGTCAGAATTCTGGGCTCCTGAGTAATATAGAATGCAAAGATCACGAAAGAATAAAACTGAGAGGCGGCCACACTTTGCTGAAATATGGCAAGAAGCAGACAACAAGGGCATCATCATCCCTCACTACTCACCCGTTTATAGCTGCTGCTTACAACCGAGGTGGCCACGAGTCGTGGCGGTCAGCGCAATGCTCAGCTCTGCCCTGCTGAAATGGCGCCCACGCTTTCCTCTACAGGCTTTCAGGCTTCTCGACTATCTAACAAAGTAATAAAAGAGCTACCTATATAATATATAGCTTTCGGACTCCTCAAATCAACTGTGAATGTGCAAACCAGATCGTCGACTAGAACAAAACTTGCAAAGACACGCATGACACATTATCGTTTGACTTGGCATCATGAGGCAAAGCTGGCAACTCTCTCTATTCCTGGCTGGCGAAGCTGCCATTGCGCAAAACGTCATCCAAGGAAGCGTGCAGCACTTTGAGAGCCCAGACAGCGGACCCTTTCTGCCATTCATCACCTTTGGCTTTGGCACGCCTGCGCAGGACATCTCGGGCATCTTCGACACGGGGTCCTCCGACGTCATCGTCCCAAAGGCTGGCAGTGCCGTCTGTAAGCTCGAGAGGCAGCAGTGCACGGAGCCGGCGGCCGTTGTTCGTGGTCAGTTTGATCCCAAGGCTGCCTCTGACTTCAAGCCCCTCAAAGGAGACCGCTTCGACGCCACATTTGGTGGCGGCGATCAATACGGTGGCGAATACATGGAGACGACAGTGACCCTGGGCGATAATGGGAAAGGCCAGGTGCCGAATGCGCAGGTCGCGTTGGCAACCAGCAGTCAGCCGAAAACCAATCTCCCCCAGGTTCCGGTGTTTGGTGTCGGCCCCAAGCTCCTCGAAGCGACGGGCGAGAAGTATGACAATCTGCCCGAGAAGACGAAAGAGGGTGGCGTCACCAAGCTCCAGGCCTACAGTTTTGTTGCCAACGCGACTCGTAAGTGAAGCAAATAGAGCAAGCAGCCCGCCTCCCTCTTCTATTATATCCATTTCAGGATTCAAGGACAGAATTTAACAAGTACGTTGCAGCATTCGGCAACGGCAGCGTTTTCTTTGGCGGCATTGACCGTTCCAAGTTTGAGGGCGAACTGAAGGAGGTCCCCCTCGAGAAAGACAACAGCGGCCAGATCCCGCGATTCGTGGTCAAGATGAGCTCCGTGAAGTTGGTCCTAGGAGCGCCAGGCAAGGCCAACGGGACACGGCAACAGCAGCGCGAGCGCGAACGCATGAAGCGCGCGCCGTGGAACCGAGCCATCAGGCCTGTAACCGAGAGCAAGGCCCAAGGTCTCTACGGCGGGGTGCAGGATGAAAGCGTCGCCAAACAAACAGCGGCCACGCCGCACGGCGAGAGCCACGCCGACTTTGGTGCCAAGGTTAGTGGCACGAGCAGCAACAACCAAGAGAGCAAGAACAGCGGCAAGCAGGGCGGCAAGAAGGGAGGGGACAACGTAGGCGACAATGGACGTGATGGAGGAGGCGACCTTGGCGGCGATGATGAGGGCAATAACAGAGGCAACAATGAAGATGATAATGGAGGCATTGATCAGGGCGATAACATAGGCGGCAATAGAGGCGATAACGAAGGCATTAACGAAGGCGAAACTGAAGACGAAAACGGGGGCGGCAACGAAGATCAAGACGGAGGCAACAACCGGGGTGGCGATGGCGCGGAGAATGGAGGTGACAATGGAGGTGGCAACGGCGGCGACACTCGAGACAACCTCGGAGATGACAACGGCGGCGACAATGGCGGCGACGACGGCGGCGAAAACGGCGGCGACAGTGGCGGCGACAATCGTGGCAATCGTGGAGGCAACAGCGGCGGCGGCGGAAAGGAAATTGACCTCGGTCTCGACCCCCGTGCCGGCTTTACCCTCATGGATACGGGCGGCGTCTCCATGGCCCTGCCAGCCCCCGTACTCTCCAGGATGGCCGAGGCGCTCGGCACCACCTTTTCCCAGGACGGCCTCGGCCCCATCGAGTGCTCCCGGCTGAGCGGCGACGGCGCCCTCGTCATGCGCTTCAACGACGATGCCGTCGAGACGCGCGTCCCGCTCGCCAACATGCGCGTCTCCGAGGCGCTCACGGATCCGTCGCTCACGAGCCGGGGCCTCTGCGAGCTGGGCGTCCGCGCTGCCGGGCAGGGCGACACCAACGTCGCCACGCTGCCCTTTTTCGCGGCCGTGTACACCGTCTTTGACCTGGACAACAACAGGCTGTTCTTCGCACCGGCCAAGGGGGATCCCAGCGCGCCCGGCGGCCAGCTCGAGGAGTTTCCTCTCGACAAGTCGGGCGGTGGCGAGCCGGGCAGCCCTGGTCGAAAGCCGGGCAGCCCTGGTGACGAGCCGGGCAATCCTGGCGAAGAGCCGGGTAACCCTGGCGAAGAGCCGGGCAAACCTGGTGGCGAATCGGGCAGCCCTGATGAAGGGGACGATGACTCTGGTGAAGGCGACGATGACCCTGGTGAGGGTGAGGACAACTCGGGCGAGGAGGGAGACAATCTGGGTGAGGGCGGAGACAACCTTGGTCAAGGCGAAGATAACCTTGGTCAAGGCAAAGACAACCTTGGTCAAGGCAAAGACAACAATTTTGGTGAGGGCTTGAATAACTAATGGTCAGCTTCGATTGCTCAAGCCGTCAAAGATCACATTGCATATTGTTTGGCAATCTCACGTCCGATCTGTATTATTACTTTAGTTGATGCCCATGCTACCCAGTGACTATACAATTGATACCTGGGCCAAATTACCGAATCAGTCTTTACTTCCTGTAAACTCCTCCATCTTCATCATTATTATACTATATTCTTCTCGAGTAGGACTCAATTCTCGCGCCTTGACAAAAGGAAATGCGGCAAATATAGCCCACTGGCCGCCTTGATGTCACCTATGCGTCCGTGCATTGCTGCCGTCGACGCCGTGGTTGCTTTTTGCGAAGGCGTGAGAGCTTTGACCGCTATGCCAGTTGCCGGAAGTATGAGGAACAGTATGTCCTAATTTGTCGAGCAAGCGCTTGCTTGATGTGATGAGGGCCAATGCGACCACAAGGCTTGGCGATGGATGATATAAACGTCGTTTGCCGACAGCGCTCTGCATTGCAAGGTTCTCATGAGAGCTTACTCTCGGTTCGCGGCTTGTGGGAATTCTTGGTGCCGCATTGCTGCCTCTCCGTCCGGTTTGCTTGTTTTCTGGAAGAATGTCAGACTCGGCAAGGCTTGAGGAGAGTCAGGCAAGCAGGCAAAGGGATTGACAGTGATTTCGGCGGTTTGTGCACCAACGCGAGTCCAGCATGTTTGTTAAATCATCGGGCAGCTGCATGAAGCCATTGAATGGGCTTTGCCGACAGAACAAGTTACAAGATCTCGCGGGCCATTCACCGTATCTCATAGCTTCACCGCCTAGGAACACCTGTTGTCGCACGTGAAGAATCACGGTAAACACGCTCCGTTTGCTCTCACTCGGCGTTTGCATGTCGGCCTTTATCCTCGGCGTTCCTCCTGAATTTTCAAATCCAACTCTTGCACCCAATCTTTCTGCTCGTCCCTAACGTCTCATCTGTTGCCAAAACAATTTCCATGTCTTGCTCTTGGTTTTATACCACAGAGTTCCACCCAGCATCGTCAGATATGGCTAAACCCTCGGCGCTTGACCGTCTCAACTCCGACATCAAGGACTATCTGCAGAAGAATCTCTTGCCTCATCTCAGTGAAGACGAGCGCTTAGAGTACAAGCAGGAATATCTGGGACGAATCAAGTTCCGCAAGAATTGGTTCACGCCCGACAAGCTTGCTCTGCTCGATGACGTCGACGAGTCCTCGGCAAATGTTCTTTACGCCATCATTGCCCAAGCATTATTTGGCCGAGAAGAGATGATGGAATATTTCTGGTTCATCGGTATGCACGCGAAGCATGGTGCCCGTTTGGATGTTACCCCAAAAGGACCTCATCCAGAGTTTGAGAAGCTGCAAGCTTCCACCTACAGCCAGGTATACGGCTCTGGGCCGTCTCAAGACACGGCCAACAAGACTACCAACAAGACTACCAAAAAGCCAGCATGTTCTACCGCAGACCTGCTCGAATCACTCCGCGTCAAGATTGAGGAAATTAACGAATCCGAGGCGAGGCTGCACAAAGAGCTTGAAGCCATTTTCAGCACGCTTGCGAAAACTTATCCCGGGCTCAGAGGTTTACTCTGTGGGGTACGACACAGCTTCCGAGACCGAGACGATCGATGTGCAGAGAGAAAGGCTCTCTTCAGCGCTACGACGGAATACATTGAGGAAATGGGCAATGAGACCAGTTCCTAGCAGGCGTTTTTTCGTTTTCGGAGAAACGCGCAGTCTTTTCTTTTCTTTTTGTCAATGGGCACAGCCAAAAGGTCGCTGTGCTGAGCGGGCAGCCGAGAAACCTGGGAAGCGTGACAGGCTGGCCAACAATGGGCCAGGATAAAAAATATTGAAGGTATAAGAATAGAAACTAATGGTAGGTTAACTAAACGTTATAGAG
>JARJRE010000444.1:0-43862 GCA_030783385.1 Akanthomyces dipterigenus | reverse complement strand
CCGCCGCGCTACAGCGTGCCGGCGCCGCGCGTGCCCGAGGCGCTGCCCGACTACAGCGCCGCCACGCGGTCCGACACGCACCCCGACGGCTCCGTGACGATCCGCCCGCAGGGGTGGTCCGTGTTCGCGTCGCTGACGCTGGCGGACCTGTGCATCCTGTCGCTGGTGCCGCTGCCGCTGCCGCTCGGCGCCGCCGCGCTGCGCTACGGGGCGCTCTACACGGACGCGTTTGCGCGCGCCGTCGGCCCGCCGCTCGCGGAGCTCATGGAGCGCCCGGCCAAGGCCAAGGCGGCGCGGCTGGCGAGCATCCTCGGCTCGCGGTCGGAGGCGGTGGCCATGACGGATAATGAGAACTTTGCGAGGAGGGTGGGCATGGAGGTGGAAAATCAAATGACGAGGGATGGACGGCCGCGGTGGCGGGCGCAGCCAAACTTGGTAATTGGAGGGCCGTGAGTGGCTGACATCCGAGTGATTGTACAATATTATGCATTATCAGCGTTTGGGAGGATGATATCCTCGTTTGATGTTTTCGGCGTCGAGGCTGGCAGGTTGGCACACACAGATGCCATCACTTGTGTGACTGTCAATGAAATTGAGACCAACAAGAGGATGGCATCCAGAGAAGCTTGTACATTGACAAGACATAGACATGATGTTTTGTTTCATTTTTACTGAGCAGTCTCATCTGCAATGTCAGACTGATACTGTTTTTTGAGAGCCCTCAAGCACCGTAACTATACTACATACGCGAGATGAGCTATTTTCCATCATTCCCTTGTCGTCTTTCTACACCAAAGACTACTTGTACTGTAAATCCTAGTTACAACTGTTCACCGCCTCACAGATCGGCGCATTGTGGCTCATCAATGCTGCGGCTGGTTTGCATGAATCTTTGGATCGACCCAGGACGACAGCTGAGTGCTTCAAGGGCGAGTGTCAAGAATCACTGCCCACATTGCCAAATTGATGGATGCCTCGTACCGGTAGCACGTGCTTACTTTAACAAGCAGTGCTCAGCCAATGATTGCAAGGCCAGCCATGTACGTCATGTTTCACCGCTACTTAATGGCAGGTCCCGGATGCCGCTGGTGCGTCGTTGAGTGTACGGGAAGCCGCCTTGATATCGTCTACATGTTCTCACCGTACGACATGACAGCAAGCTCCTGAGCTTTGAACTTTTGAGGCTCAGGCCGGGAGGTTTGCTGAATCTGATGCCACAAGGCCGAGCGCTAAGGCGCGGTTGCGTCACAAGCAGCCCCAGCAGCCATGCGGGGGGTTGCCGATCCCACATGGCAGCCTCTGTGCTGTTTCTCATGCCATTTTTCGCATTTCTCATAAACCCCAGAATCGAATTCTCCATCCCTGTTTTTCGTGCAAAGTCTTCTTTCCTAGGGTCCACGACGCGCCTTGCCAGCATCGCAAAGGAAACACCAAGACCACCCAACATGTCTCGATCCACAGAGTAAGTAGCCATGCCCTCTCCTATCCTACGTCATAATTGCACACAACCTGGGGATTGTCCAGCCTGATGAGGCCAAGGAAAAAAAAGAACAAAAATCCCGCAACCAAGTACAGTGTGATAAAGGCTAACACTACGTGCGTCATCTTTCAACAGCTTGGCCGAGCTTGCGAGCCATTTGCTGCAAAACGGCCCGCGCAAGGTCCTCCCGGCCGCTCGGCGCATCCGCGTCATCTACAACCGCACCGTCATTGTCGACTCGACAAAGGGCTCGCTGGTCTGGGAGCACGACTACTACCCGGCGCTGTACTTTCCCGCGTCCGAGGTGGCCAACTGCGCGCTCAAGAACAAGCAGCCGGTCAAGAGCGACGGCCTCGTGCGCGCCAACGTCGCCGAGCTGCACGTCGCGGCCGACGAGAGCCGCAAGATTCCGGCCGCGGCGACGGACCGCGTGGTGCGCTTCACGGATGATCGCGGCCTGGGCGCGCTGACGGGTCTGGTGCGGCTCGAGTTCAAAGCCATGGGTGCGTGTGTGCCATAATCAGCCCATGGCCCAGTTTCTTTGGCCGGACAAGGTCTTTGTTGCTAATTCAGACACACTTCACAGACCAGTGGCTGGAAGAAGACGTCCCCATCTACGTCCACCCCAAGGACCCGTCCAAGCGCATCGAGGTGCTCCCGTCCAGCCGCGCCATCGAGGTGCGCGTCGACGGCACGACGGTGGCCCGGTCGAGCTTCTCGCTGCACCTGCACGAGCCGCGGCTGCCGACGCGGTACTACCTGCCGCTGGGCTGCCTGGACCAGACGCTGCTGCGGCGCAGCGAGCTCGTGACGAGGTGCCCGTACAAGGGCGACGCCGACTACTACGACGTGGTGATTGGCGGCGTCGAGTACCCGAATGTCGTCTGGTACTATCGCTACCCGGCGCTCGAGTGCGGCGCGCTCGCGGGCATGGCGTGCTTTTATAATGAAAAGGTGGACATTTTGCTGGACGGGGAGCTGCTGGAGCGGCCGACGCTATGAGATGCGTAAAGACTATAGTGCTGATGAATCAATTGGAATGACTCAATGTGTACGTTTCCCGTGCTTGAGAAACTAACGAGACTATGTTTAGGGTAAAGGATGCTCTGGATTCTCAAGGCATCAGGCTCGACTTTCATCGGTATTCGGTTCGTGGTTAATAAAATGACACGATCCGAGTTACCATGTCAAACTGCTTCTTCTCCGACAAAGCGGCGAGTCTGGTATTGCGTAGCTGTGCTGGGAGTGAAGCAACAGGGTTTTTTTTTTTTTTTTTTTTAGTTATGTAAGTTGATTTACTTTCATGATGATTATCCTAGTAACAGGTAATAATTATTTATTAATGTTTGTAGTATGTATAGATAATGGGCCGTGAGGTAAATAGAAGTCAGTAGTAATTTTATAATCAATTATTCGTGTATCAATCTGGGGCACGGTATCAAGCAAGAAATAATCCAACTCAAATATACCTTTCCGTGTCTCAAACTATTGAGAGGGAACAGTTTAACCTTTACCAGATTGCTGATGAGAGCGTTTCGAGCAAGTGAAAGCGGAATGCCGTCGTGTAGTGGCAGATTCAAGGCTGGCAGCCGCATTTCCATTTCATATCGGTGATGCTGCCATGGAATTCTCCCCAACAACAAGAGTGTTCGGTAGAATACATGGCGTATGGGAAAAAGGTCAACACACAAAACGCTATGATTGGCGCCTCTCAGCTACATGAGCAAATGGATATCCGGCTCAGGATGGAGGTCAAATAATTAGCAAGACAGAAATTTAGACATGCATTTTGCCCTCATTTTCTATTGGTCGGCCGGTCGCATAGAGATGAAATTGCAGATTTGCCCATGGCTGTGCGTGCTCAGACACGGCAGATGGTGTTGTGCGTCGCAACACCATGCCTGCAGCCGCCCGCAACAGGACAAAAGGGGGACGGAAATGGACCGAATGCACCTGGCCGAGCGTGACTGGAACAAGATGCCTTCTTCTATGCGGCTGGGGATGGCTTGCATTTCAGCCCCTTCAGCTAGCGAAGCGACTACTACCTGCTCGCCACGAGGCGGTCGAGACGCGTGGTGGCAAGTGGTGGAAGTGGTGGGCAGCTGATCTGACATTCGCCGGCACGGTTATTGCCAGGGGGAAGGCCTAGGATAACGGCGCCGCCGCGCCCGGTGGCGTCGGCGGCGAAAAGGGCTGGAGGCTGTTAGCTGGCCAGGTCAGGGGGCCGCGAGATACTGAAGCGGGTTGGCGGGTAGCGCTGAGGCGACGGATCGATAGTTTTGCGAGGCGGCGGGACGCAGGCCAGGGCCATGGAATGACTATCGGGTTCTTGATCTTCTGGTCCCAGGATGTCAGGATGTGTCTTGCTGTAACTACGGATACATACAGACAAATGGACTCATTTGGGGCTGTCGTGGTGGCGCAAACGGGCTTTTTGTGTGTGCCGGCACGCTGGTAACACGCACTGGCAGTGGTATGGTTGTGGTCATGGCTCTTTTTGAGATTGCAGTACGGATGCATGCTGATGATGCAAGCATCGATGCCGGAGAGAATCCATTTCCACTACATCTTTGATGGCGGTGATGAGAATCATGTCTTGACGCCAGTGCTTTTCCGAGACAAAAGACCAGCCAGCCTCGCCCCAACGTCCCCGATGGCATCTCATATGCCGGATGATGCGTAGTTTTTCTTCTTCCTCGCATTGTCATTCTTGAGGGATTTTCTCGTATCGCTGCAGCAAGGGGCTTGGCAGGACGCTGGCTACCTTAGATTTCGTGTCGAGGCGCAGGAGAGGTGCCATGTACGCATGGGACTAGCGCAGCGCAGTGGGAACCCAGACTGCCGTTTGGGCCGGGATTTCTTTTTTTTTTTTATTTTTATAAATTCCTTTTTTTTTGCAGCAGCTCCGTGTGCCCAGTTCCCTTTTTTATGTCCGTGTTGCTTTTTTCTTTTGGCACCCATCCTGCAGACGAGCATGAGAGAAGGGTGCAAAATAACGAACAGTACGGCTTTAATGCACAATGCAGGCGAGCGGCCCGGTTCTTGCGGGATGCTGTTTTGGTACATTCCACTCTGTACCACATATCCGTACTGCTTGCTTGCTCCTTGCCAAATGTAGACGCCCGATGGACGCGTTGATCCTGTCAATGGGACCGGATGGCGACTGCTGCGGATGAAAAAAAAACGACATCAACACGAGGCGCCCAGCTGAGAGCAAGGGAGATTCTTCATTTTATTTTTTCTTCGTCCGCCTCGTCCCAGCTGCTGCAACGCAGATTCGGGGTGGCGGAAAGGCTAAAGGCTAGAAGCACGTTGTGGACAACGCCAGTGGCACCCCCGAGAGCCACCAAACAGGTACCGAGACAAGTCCACTAAATTCGGTGTGGCTTCAGCGCCAATTGCCTCAAAGGGCCGTTGAGCTGGCGGGCTGACAGGCTGGGTTGAGGGCTGGACCTGAGGCGGCGCCCGTGTGCCAAGGGCCGCCTGGGCAATCGTCGTCTTTTGGCCATGGCGAATTTTCACTAGTAGAAACAGCATTTCGGGAGGTAGGCAACCCGAGTCTACAGCTTCCCAGTTGCAGTTGGTGATGCCCGCTTACCTGCAGAGCTGAGCTGGAGCATATAGGTGCTTGCACTGTAACATGAGACCTACCTAGGTACAAGTATACCTACCATGCGTGCTGTGCGAGAGATGACTGGCCGACACAAATCAAATCTTTATTGTCCGACAATCGTCGCGCGCCCCATCTGAACCTTTTTAGAAATCAGGAACAAACAGAACTAAAAAAGAAATTTCCATCGCTCTAGCGCCTCGCTAGTAGCCTCGGACTCCTCCCGTCGTCCGCCACTCAAACCACTCAGGGCCCTGGGCTGGGCCGCCAAAAGGCACGGGTGGGCTTTCTCGCTAGCGTCGTCGTTGGCGCTCGATGGCGGCCTGGAAATAATAACCCAGCGCTCTGGGCCATCGTGTCAGGCACCTGCAGGCCTGTAATCACACTCAGCTGGGCACGCTGGGCTCGCCAAACCTTTCGCTGCCACGCTAAAGCCATTCGTCGTCTATGCGCTGCGGCGGGGCCTCTGCGCGACTCGTTCCTCGTACTTGGGCTGGCAAGCCTGGGCTCTACCGAGGAGACGGCCCCTGTAATCCGTAGGCTTTTCCTTGTTCCTTTGTGCTCGCGGCGGCCCACCAGCTGCTAACTATCTGCCACCACCATCATACACTCTCATCACCACCATTCATCACGGATCACCAGCAACCCAGCACAACCCCCAGTCAACGACCCCCATCCATCATCGGCCGTCCGGCATGCCCGCCGAGAGACAACGCACGCTCCACGCTACGCCGCTGGTGCCTGTCGGGCTGGGCTAGGGCCTCCGTTGGGAGCCCTCCAGCGGCAAAGCTGGGCAGGGCTCCCAGCAGCTACGTACATCATGGCCACAGCCCGCCCCACCGACATGGGATCAGCCTGCCAACCTGCCAAACCCGCCGCCCAGCATTGAACGCATTGTCTCTGCGCTGCCTCTTCTGGGGCCGACCAAGTATTATTTTTGGGCGTTTCTCTGCATAGGCCCCGCCCCATTGTTCCCCGTCGGTTGCGCACTGCTGCCAATATGGATTCAACCTACGCTTGGTGCTCCGCTCAGATGGGGCACCCATCAAGTACGCTCGACCAGATCGCATATTACCACCCGCCGCCCCTGTGCCGCAATCCCGGATCCTGTTGTTCGACCTGCTTCGCATTCACACTCTCGTTTGATCCTCGTCTTCTTCTCGTTGATTGGCCTTTGCTGCTTGCCATTGACTGCATTGCCGCTGTCTTGCGCTTCGACATTGGTGTGTCTATACAGTAGTAGACACCAGCCATCGTGACAATGAAGGCGTTTGGCGCATGGCTCCTCGCGGGCGCCGCTGGCCTCGCCGGCCTCGCCCGTGGTCTCGCAGACACGGATACCATTACCTGGGGTGGTGACAACTCCAGAGCTGGCTACCAGACGTACGTGTATCTGACTTCCTTTTCTTTCCCTCATACCCTTCTCCCCACGGCTGCTGCGTCGCCAGACACAATGGCGCATTGTGCTGATCGCAAATCTCTAGAAACCACAACATGGACCCCTCCGTCGTCGGCAGCAACCAGTTTGGCCAAATCTTCAAGGTCCTCTTGCCAGGCAACTATGGCGGCGCTCCCGAACAAATCTTTTCTCAGCCTCTCGTTTACACGCCCAACAGTGGCACAACGCAGTACGTCTACTGGGCCACCACACAGAACAACCTCTACAAGATGAACGCCAAGACTGGCGAAATCGTCGCAAAGCGCAATCTCCATATTCCTTTCCTCACTGCCGACCTCGACGGCTGCGTCGACATTAACCCCAACATCGGCATCACTGCCACGGGTGTTATTGACCCCACCACCGAGACCCTCTACCTCACAGCCAAGACCTACCTCGACCAGGCAGTCCTCAACAAGGCCCAGGGCCGTCCCGCCGGCCGCTACTATGTCCACGCCATTGATGTCAACGACCTTTCCGAGCGACCCAACTTTCCCGTCGACCTCGAGAATCTCAAGGCTACCAACAACCCTGATCGCATCTTTACCGCCGGCGTCCACCATCAGCGTCCCGGCCTGCTGCACGTTGGCGACTACGTGTATGCTGGCTTTGCATCCCACTGCGTCCAGTACACATTTAGCGGTTGGATCATCGGCTGGCACAAGACCACTGGTAAGATTGTTGAGAGCTGGGCTACCGAAGGTGCCGGTGTTCCCGTCACCACCAGTGGCGGTGGTGTTTGGATGTCCGGCGGCGGTCTTGCTTCGGACGATGCTGGCTCCGTCTTCTTCGCTACCGGCAATGGATATGCTTCTCAGCTTGCCACCATCCCCGTCAAAGGCTTCCAGCCTCCCACTTCTCAGGAAGAATCGGCTGTTCACATGACTCTTCAAGCGGATGGCAGCCTGAAGATTGTCGATTTCTTCATGCCCTGGGAAAAGCAGGCACTCGACGGCGCCGACAAGGACCTTGGCTGTTCTCCTCTCGAGTTGCTGCCTCCAGAGTTTGGCTGCGGTGACATTAAGCGCGTCGGTGTCATCACGGGAAAGAGCGGCAAGACGTACTGGCTCAACATGGACAACCTCGGCGGCTACCGCAACGGCCCCGACAACCGGGACGCTGTCATCCAGACCTTCCAGAACGACAACTCCGTCTACGCCGGTGCTGGTGTGTACCCGCTCGAGGGAGGCTACATCTACATCAACGTCATCCAACACCCCTCCAACATTTTCAAATACTCGTGCGTCAATGGTGTTCTATCCTTTCCCAAGGTCGCTACGACTGCCGAAACCAATGCCTACATTCTTGGTGTCAGCCACGGCACCACGACGTCGCTCAAGGGCCAGCCCGGTACCGGTCTTTTCTGGGTCACTGATGTCCAAGGTCTTGGCCTGAGAATCTACAATGCCGTTCCTCAAGGTGGTACCATGAACATGATCAACTCTTTCAGCATTCCCGGCATCAACAAGTTTTCACGGCCCGTTTTCGGAGATGGCCTCGTCTACGTCGGAACCAACCAGGGCTACGTTTACGCCTACGGCTCGCCCGTCAACGCCCCGCTCAACTGTACTTCCCCCACCGACTTTGGCAAGGCAGACATCAAGTCCAACAGCACCAGCAAGCAGGTTACCTGCACTGCCATCATTGACCTTTCCGTCACCGGTGTCGAACTTAGCGATTCAACCGACTTTGCTCTTGTCACTCCTCCCTCGGTGCCATTCAACGTTGCCAAGGGCACCTCTTTCAAGGTCTCTGCCGCCTTCTCCCCCAGCAAGGTCGGCCTCTTGTCCGCTGATATCATTGTCAACACTACGAACTCGATCGGCGGCTATAGCCGTAACAGCCATGCCCGCCTCACGGGTACGGGTGACAGTACCTCTCCCCTTCTCGATGTAGCCCCCAATACCGTCACCTTTGATTCCGTCGTCACTGGCGACGACCCCAACGGCGTGCAGCAGCAGTTCCTCATCAACAACCTGGGCAACTCCAAGCTCACTATCCAGAAGGTCATGTACTCCGCCAACAACGCCAGCGGCCCTTCGTCCACCTGGGACAGCAACGGCGACTTGGTTGTTGGACAGTTTACGGTCAAGAACATTCCGGCCACCCTCGACGGCCACAACACTTCCTCCGTCACTGTCATCTTCGATTCGTCCAAGAGCGGTACCTACTCTGGCTTCCTGAAGTTTGTTTCTGATGGTGGCACCAAGTCGATTTCTCTCGCTGCTTCGGCTGGCCCTGCCGCCAAGGCCGTACTCGAGTTCCAAACGGTCGATGGACAGGGCTGGGTAAAGTATGTCGCGGGCACGCCATTCGATTTCGGCAATGTCACTGAGAATCAGGCGCGTCCTCTCAAGTTCCGTATCACCAATGGCGCTGCCTCTGGCGGCGTCAAGCTCTCGCTCACCGTATCTAAGCCTCCTTTTGGAGTTGATGGTCTTATCAAGGCCGCCAACCAGGTCGACCTTGCAGAAGGCACTTCTCTGGCCCCCGGTGAGAGCGGCACTGCTGTTCTTACCTGCAGCGCCCCCAAGAGCCAGTGGAATGTTGCGCCCACAAACGGAACTGCAGGCTGGACTCTAAACACCAATGACCCCACCATGGGTAAGCAGTTTATCCAGTTCTTCTGCACGGCTGTTTCTGAGCAAGCGCCGCCTCTGCTGGGCAATGGTCTCGGCCAGTACCGCTACAAGGGCTGCTTCCTCGAGAACAACCCTGGTCGTCAGCTCCAGACCCAGATCTATGGCAACAACAACAATACCAACGCCATGTGTATTGCTGCCTGCGCCGCTGGTAAGTACCTCTACTGCGGTACCCAATACCATAGTGAGTGCTGGGCCGGTAACTACGTTCCTGTCAAGCAGGTGGATGAGAGGAACTGCAACTTTGACTGCGCCGGTGACTTGAACCAGATTTGCGGTGGCAACGGCGATGGTGGCGCGTCCTACATTTCTCTCTTTGTGGACTCCACCGGCAAGGACACTGGCTCTCCTACCCCTCCCGGCGTGAACCCGGGCGTGTCTGGATACAACAGCATTGGATGTTATACCGAGGCCACCGCCGGCCGTGCTCTTCCCAACGGCGCCAACATTGCCAAGAAGACTGTCAAGAGCTGTGTTGATGCTTGCAAGACTGGTAGCTACATCTATGCCGGTCTTGAATATGGTGGTGAATGTTGGTGCGGCAACTCTTTTGCTGCCGGTGCTGTACCTGCAGCCATTTCCGACTGCAATATGGTGTGCAATGATAATGGTACAGAGTTCTGCGGTGCTGGATCACGCCTCAACGTGTACCAGCTCAACGGCAGCGGCACCAGCTCAAGTTCTTCCACAACTCTTAGCACGACAACATCGGTGACTGCCTCGAGCATCAACGGTACTGTGACCACCGGCGTACCCACGACTGCCACGACCACTACAACCACGACCAGCAGCAGCACACCTACACCCACCGGCCCCGCTAGAAAGCCCGTTGTGAACCAGGCCTGGAATCTGCAGGGTTGCTGGACCGAGGCCACCAACACGCGCGCTCTGTCCGACAAGACATATGCCGACGATAAGATGACGCTTGAATCCTGCGGCACTTTTTGCCAGGGCTTCACCTACTTTGGTGTCGAGTATGGGCGGGAATGCTATTGCGGAAACAAGCTCAATGACGGCTCCGTCAAGGCCCAGCAGAATGACTGCTCCTTCATCTGCCCGGGCGACGGCTCTGAGTACTGTGGTGCTGGAAACCGACTGGAGCTCTACATCAATGCCCCAGCCACGAGCTCCTCGACCACGACGACGACCACGAGCTCTTCTACCACGAGCTCTTCTGCCACGAGCTCTTTAGCTACCAGCTCCTCAGCTCCCAGCTCCTCAGCTACCAGCTCAGCTACCAGCTCCTCAGCTACCAGCTCCTCAGCCACGAGCTCTTCTGCAACCAGCTCCTCAGCCACAACCTCTCCAACTACCAGCTCAACTTCTACCCCCTCAGCTACCAGCTCCTCGGCTATCAGCTCCTCAGCCACACCAACGGACAATAAGCTCCCGACCGACAGCTCGTCTAGTGCATCAAGCAGCACCACGCCCGTAACAACACCTACCTCTGTCAGCACAAGCACTACCAGTGCCAGTGCCAGCAGCTCTACTGGCACCACCACTAGCTCCGCCAGCAGCTCTGCCATGCCCAGCTCTGCCACGCCCAGCTCTGCCACCAGCTCTGCCACCAGCTCTGCGACACCGAGCTCTACAACACCGCAGTCCTCAAGCTCCGGCGTGGCTACCTCTAGTACAACCACAACACCGTCTGCCACCTCCAGCTCTAGCACCGTCGTGACGTCAAGCTCCGCGACTCCGAGTACCAGTACCTCGAGTGCGGCCTCGACTTCGTCCACCACCACTACGACTTCAAAAGCCAGCTCTAGCACTACGACCCCTGCCACCTCCAGTGCGACCTCGACACCGTCTACCGCTACCACGACCTCAAAGACCAGCTCCAGCACTACAACGACTGCCAAGCCTACCTCAACCAGTCCCGTCATCAGCGAAGGCAACGTCAACTACACCTATTACGGCTGCTTCTCCGAGCCAAACAAGGGCCGCCTGCTCGCTACCCAAATTTACAACAATGCCACGGACATGTCCATCGCAAAATGCCTCCAGAAGTGCGACGCAGCCCAGGCGGGGTACAACTTTGCCGGCGTCGAGTACGGTCAAGAGTGTTGGTGCGGCACAACGCTGAAGCTGGACGGAGGCCAGTCTGCTCCCCAGCCTGGCAAGAACGTCAGCGGCTCCGACTGTAACTTCTTGTGCCCTGGCAACAAGACGGAGTACTGCGGCGCCGGTGTCAGGTTGAGCACGTATGTGCTCAAGTCGTGGCTAAAGAAGCAGAGCTCAGCCAGTGCGCCAGTCAAGCTCAGGTATTAGAAGCTGTTTGGAATTCCTCTGTCTTTTGGATCTTCACGCCATCTACTCAGCAGCTGCTCGTCGTTGGCCGACTAGCTTTCATATCTTTTTCTTATTTCATACTAGACTCTATGCTCATTTTATAGACTGGCGACGTTTGTTTTTTACTTGCCTACATGGAAACTGCATTTATACATATGAGACAGAGTATATACATATGAGCGCACCCTCTTGTGGGAAGATGTCTGCCTGCGCGACAGGCTTTGGTTTGTATAGGGGGATTTGACGGTAATTCACACCGAGAAACGGGTGAAGTAATAGATTTGATTTTATATGAAGTACTGGCTTAAAGTTATGTGATATGGAAAAAACTCATTGGTTAGTCAAGACTGTAGAAGAAGTGGCCAGCAAACTTGTGCTCTCGTCGCGAGTGAGGCTCTGTCTAATTGGCTCCAGCACACGTGCAGTGGCCTTGTTAGCTTCAGCACGGACCGCCACAGGCACCACTAACATCTAATCAGATTGAAGCTAGCCAGATCTATAGCGCCATCTGCCGACTTCGGCATTGCGTTCTTGTCTTGAGCGTTGCTCGCGCATCCTGCCGTCTAGCGCTACCTGGTAAGAAGCTCTAGTCCATGACGGCTTTACCTACGAAGAATGGCAAGGCTTGGCATTTTTCTCAGTCAGACCAAGGAAAGCCGAGGCGGCGCAGTGGTAACTGTGGGATGTGGGCGAGCGCCAACGAAATAGTTGCCCAAAGATTGAGCAGTGGGCCTCTTATCAGCGCAGACACTGGTACTGAGTCGTGACTGGACGCACGATTGGGTAACGAGAATTGAGAAGCCCCCGTGGGAGCTTGTGCCCCTGGCAGTGCCGAACATAGGCGGCTCAACAAGATACAACTGGCCAGTGTACTCTTCAGGTACCGTTCCAGGCCGGGCCCCCCTCTTCCCCCCCTCCCATCTCAACCCGCCATTTTCCGCCCAACCGTTGTCCCCTGCAGATCTAGCACAGCAGCTGACTATAGTTACAGGGCAGATGGGCGGGTAGTGGTACCAGTAATGGCGGTGCGCCATTAAACCACCAGACCCGAGGATAATAATATGGGACGCGTTACAGCAGGCGTTCATCAGCCAGCCGCCCGTGCCAAATCTAGATGAGGGGGAGGTCATGGCTCTGTGTGTCCCAGCAGGATGGGTATTGCCGGACCAACTCGCAGCCTTGTAAATGTAAGCCAATCTGCATAGTACCGAAGCCGGCTCCTACAACCTCGACGACCACTCCTTGTTTTGTGTTTATTCTCTGTTTTTTTGTTTGGAGGAAAAGCTCAGCAACTATAGTTCCACCATGACGACTCCGGCCATGGCATACCGAAGCGCTCGGTCGGTCGGCCTTCAACGCGGCGGCGGTGCGGCACTTTTGCGCTGGAACAGCTCCGTCGTCGACGTGTCGCCGCTCAAGTTTGAGCCTCCGGCGCCGCCCGCCGCGCAGCAGCAACAGCGCGAGACGCTGCAGGACGAGGCCAAGAGGAAGATTTTCCACGATGCCGTGGCGGCCGACCACGTGCGGAACAACTGGACGCGGCCCGAGATTGCAGCCATCTACTACCAGCCGCTGCTGGAACTGGCACACCAAGCTGTGAGTTTTTTTTTTTTTTTTACACAAAACCGCAGGGTTGAGATATTGTCAGGCCCATCATCAAAGACATGCCGACTAATCGCCTTGAAACATAGAATAATGTCCACCGTAAATTCCACAAGTCTGGCGAGGTGCAGCTGTGCACGCTCATGAACATCAAGACGGGCGGCTGCACCGAGGACTGCTCGTACTGCGCGCAGTCGACGCGGTACCAAAAGGGCACCGGGCTCGAGGCCAAGCGCGTCGAGACGGTCGAGAGCGTGCTGGCGGCGGCGCAAAAGGCGCGCGACAATGGCAGCACGCGCTTCTGCATGGGCGCCGCCTGGCGGGACATGCGCGGGCGCAAAAACTCGCTCAAGAACATCACCAGCATGGTCAAGGGCGTCAAGGCCATGGGCATGGAGGTGTGCGTCACGCTCGGCATGATTGACGGCGAGCAGGCGCGGCAGCTCAAGGACGCCGGGCTGACGGCCTACAACCACAACGTCGACACGAGCCGCGAGTTTTACCCGTCCGTCATCTCGACGCGGTCGTACGACGAGCGGCTGCAGACGCTGGGCCACGTCCGCGACGCGGGCATCAGCGTCTGCTCGGGCGGCATCCTCGGCCTGGGCGAGTCGTCCGAGGACCGCATCGGTCTGCTCGAGACGGTGAGCACGCTGCCGGCGCACCCGGAGAGCTTCCCCGTGAACGCGCTGGTGCCGATTAAAGGCACGCCGCTGGGCGACCGCGAGCCGGTGGCGTTTACGAGCATGCTGCGGACGATTGCGACGGCGCGGATTGTGATGCCCGCGACGATTATCCGCATCGCCGCCGGCCGCAAGACCATGAGCGAGGAGAAGCAGGCGCTGTGCTTCATGGCGGGCGCGAATGCCATCTTCACGGGCGAGAAGATGCTGACGACGGACTGCCATGGCTGGGACGAGGACAGTGCCATGTTTGGCCGCTGGGGGCTGGAGCCGATGAAGAGCTTTGACAAGAAGCCGGCCGAGGAGGGTGTTGCGGCGGACGTGGCCAAGCAGTTCGGTAGCATTTAAATAGCCTAGCAATCAAAGCTATAAAAAAGGATACGCTTTATATATGTATACATGTATATATGTATATATATAAATGTGTGTATATATATATATATGTGTGTGTGTACGTCTTGTGTCGTTATAGACGACTACTGTCGCCTTTCATTACAGCAGATGCCGTCTCCTCCACGACCCCCGTCGCAGCACACGCTATGCCCATCTTCTCGCACGCCCACCTCTCAATCACGCTGCACAGCCCGTCCACCTCGTCGGCCGTGTTGCCCGCGTGCAGGCACAGCCGGACGCGGTCCGCGCCCGGCGGCACCGTCGGCGCCACAATCGGCCGCAGCAGGAAGCCGCGGCGCTGGCAGCACGCGGCGAGGTCGCGCGCCGAGGCCGTGAAGAGCGGGACAATGGGCGACCGCGGCGCCGCGGGCGCGACGTGCAGGATGCGCGGCGGGATGCGGCGCCGCCGGCAGAGGCTCGTCAGGGCGTCGTGCGCGCGGCGCGTGAGCGCCTGCAGGGCGTGGAGCTGGGCGTCGGCGCAGCCGCCCGCGAGGTGCTCGTAGGTGGTCTGGATCGCGGCGAGGGAGGGGTAGCCGAGCGCGGTGGTGTAGATGAGGCTGCGGGCGTAGTTGATGAGGTAGGACCTGGTCGTCGGCGAGCAGAGGACAATGGCTGTCGATAGGAGAGAGTGGTGTGTGTCAGTGCTGGCTTTGAAAAGATTGACTGCGGTGCAAGAGGGCTAGGGTGGTTAACGTACCGCCTGCGCAGCCCATGGCCTTGCCAAAAGTGTGGACGCGCGCCCAGACCTGGTCCTCGAGGCCGAGATGGCAGACGAGGCCGCGGCCGCGCGGTCCGATGATACCGGTAGAATGCGCCTCGTCGACAATGATGTGGCCGTTTCCGCGAGGCAGCCGCTCGCGCACGCAGGCGACAATGTCGCGCAGCGGAGCGACGTCGCCGTCCATGCTGTACACGCCCTCGACGGCGACGAAGACGTTTCGGTCGCCGTCGCGGAAGCCCTGACCGCGCGGGCCCCGGCACAAGCGCTCCAGCACGGCGCTCAAGCTCTCCTCGGCATCCGCATCGTCGTCATTGCCGCCGCCGCCGCCGTCGGCCTGCACCTTGTTGTGCGCAAAGGGCACCTTGTCCGCGCGCCCGAGCCTCATGCCGTCGTGGACGCTCGCGTGGATGAGGGCGTCGTGCACGACCACGTCGCCCGGCTGCGGCGCGCACCCAAAGAGACCGGCGTTGGCGTCGAAGCCCGAGTTGAAGAGCAGGCCGGCGGGCGCATCGTGAAAGGCGGCGATGCGCTGCTCGAGCGCCTCGGCAAAGGCCGTGTTGCCGTCGAGGAGCCGCGAGCCGCCGGAGCCGAGGGAGAACTGGTGGTGGTGGTCATTGTCGCCGCCGCCGCCGGACTGCAGGAGCTCGAGGTAGCGCTTCTTGAGCGCGGGGCTGTCGCCGAGGGAGAGGTACGCGTTGGAGGAAAAGTCGACGGCGCCGGGCGGAGGCAGGGTGAGGCGCCGGCGGCGGCCTTGAGCCTCGCGCCTGTCGAGCAGCCGGCCAAAGGTGCTGTCCATGCCCTGACTGCCAGGCTTCATGACGACTGGGAGGGGGGCGGGCAGGAGCTACAAAAGGAAGCAAAGACGGTATTTACATGGTCGGAGTTTTTAGGGTTTGACGAGTCAATTGACATGATTTCTGCCACGGAGTTTGTTTACCCTGCCCAGCCATGGTGGCTTGTCCCCCGTTTTCGGGGGGGCACAATAATGGAACTGTGAAAGAGAGCTTGTGCTGGTCCGCTCAGCACATGCTCCGAGCCATGGATCTATTGTCACAGCGTTATGGGGTTAGGCCGGGCCAGGGGGATCTGGAGTCCAAGTACTGGTGGTGGGAGCAGGTGCAAGTCACTCGCAAGTATATACGAGATGGGCATCTCGGCTTAACGCGAGCAGGGATCGGCACTGGTGAGGGAGTTTCCAGCAGTCATAAGATTGGGCTCTGTGATGGGAGAGATTTGCTCCGCTCGCTCAAACTGGCTGTGGCCGGCGCGTCGCTGACCCGCCCAACAAATGGGGGAGGCATAACTAGTTAGGTAGCTTTGAGCAGTCTAGGTTTCGTAGGTCATGCTTTGGTCCAGCTGGGCTTAAGCCGAGGGTCCAACTTGGCTCAGCATTGACAACGCCATTCCACTGCAGACAGTTGGTCCGACACAGCACCAATTGCCTCTTGGTCGGTGTCACGGCTGGTCAAGAGCACGCGAGCACAATGGAGTCGCCTTTGGCTGCCTTGTTGTGGCGGTCGCTCCGCGTCTACCAGGTGTTTGGAGCGAATACCGAGGTTGGCAAGACTGTCTTCACAACATTACTGTGTAAGAGCGCAAAGCGCAATTGGAAAGATGAAAACGTCTCTTTTCTCAAGCCAGTCTCGACCGGGCCATTGAATGAGGCTGATGATCAGTGTAAGGGCTGCGTTCTTTGAGATATTACAACACTGCTAATAACAGCTTAGAAGCAATGTCGCCATGGACAAATTCTAGTCAATTGATGCCAACATGTACAGCCATATCAAAAAATTCACCACTGGCATCAACCATCACACATTAGTTCAATACGGCATTCCCGTGAGCCCGCACACGGCGGCTCTGGCTTCTGGCGAGGTATGGTGTCCTTGTCTCCCACGGCCAATCTCACACTGATTATCGAACAGCCAATTCCATCCGACAACTCAGTCTTGGCCAAGTGTCGCGACCATGCTTCAGAGCGCGCCCAAGCCGGCAAAGGCTGGCTCTTCATGGAGACGGCGGGCGGCGTACACTCACCAGGCCCCTCTGGCACCACCCAGGCGGACATGTACACGCCGCTACGAGCACCAGTCGTGCTTGTGGGCGATGCCAAGCTTGGCGGAATATCGCAGACGATTGCATCTTTTGAAGCTTTGCGCATCCGCGGGTACGACGTGCAGTCGGTTATGCTGTTTCAAGACAAAAAGTACCAAAACTACCTCTACCTGGCCGATTATTTCCTGCAAAAGTACAACATCCCAGTCATGAGCTTACAAGAGCCGCCGGCGCGCATTGAGAGCGAGGCTCGCGACGTTGAAGCTATGAAGGAGTACTACGAGCAGCGGACAGAGGAAAACATTGTCGGAACGGTACTTGAGCACCTTGACTCGAACCACACCAAGAGGCTCACCAGACTAGAAACCATGGCGCAAAAAGCCCATGAGACGATCTGGTACCCTTTTACGCAGCATGAGCATCTCCCTGCCAAAGACATTATGACGATTGATTCGGCGCACGGCGACTACTTTCAGACATACAACACCAAGTCTCAAGAAAATGGCGCCCTGCAGGCATCCTTTGACGGATCTGCCTCGTGGTGGACACAGGGTCTCGGCCACGCCAACTCACAGCTCACCATGGCCGCTGCGTACGCCGCCGGCCGATACGGACACGTCATGTTTGCCGGCGCCATCCACGAGCCGGCCATGACACTGGCAGAGGATCTTCTGCGAGGAACTGGAAACTCTCGACTCACAAGAGTCTTTTACTCGGACAATGGCAGCACTGGAACCGAGGTCGCGGTCAAGATGGGACTGCGGGCTGCGCGCGTCCGCTACGGCTGGGGCCCGAACGAGAAGCTCGGTGTCATTGGCCTGAAGGGAGGTTACCACGGCGACACGATTGGCGCCATGGACTGCTCCGAACCATGCGTATACAATGAGAATATCGAGTGGTATGAAGGAAAGGGATACTGGTTCGACTACCCGACGATTCTCTGCAAGGACGGTAAATGGCAGATTAGTGCCCCCGATGGCATGGAACAGGAGCTGGGCCAGCCGCAAGACTACGCATCCCTGCAGCAGATTTTCGACGTTGAAGCGCGGGAGAAGAAGAATGACCATGAGCTCTACGAACGCTTCATCACCGAGAAGCTCCAAGCTTTGAGGGCACAGGGCCGCAAGTTTGGCGCTCTCATCATGGAGCCCATTGTCCTCGGCGCCGGCGGCATGGCCTTTGTGTAAGCATTCTTTTTTTTTTTTTCATTCATTTCTCACCACGTCGACACAGCAGCTAACCAAATCATGCCAGCGACCCCCTCTTTCAACGAACCCTGGTCAAGGTGATTCGCAAGTCGCCCCATCTCTTCACCGACGAGGAGGGCGTGCGCCCGCGCCCCGACGCCAGCAAGGAATGGAGCGGCCTGCCCGTCCTCTTTGACGAGGTCTTTACCGGGCTCTACCGCCTCGGCCGCTTCACGCCCTCGACCTTCCTTGGCGTCGAGCCCGACGTCGCCGTCAACGCCAAGCTGCTGACGGGCGGGCTCGTGCCGCTGAGCACGACCATGGCCTCCGAGGCCGTCTTTGACGCGTTTCGCGGGCCGGACAAGGCCGACGCGCTGCTGCACGGCCACAGCTACACGGCGCACCCCATCGGCTGCCAGGTCGGCGTCGAGGCGCTCCGGGCGATGCGGCGCATGGACGAGCGCGGCGCGTGGGACTGGGCCAAGACGCAGGGCTGGGTGGCGTCGGCAGAGTTCTCTCCGTCCGCGCGGCCGTCGCTCGCCGCCAACAAGGGCCGTGCCGGTGGGGAGGTGTGGTCCGTGTGGCCGCTGCATCTGGTCGAGAGCCTGTCGCGCATGGAGAGGCGCGTGGCGGGCGTCTGGGCGCTCGGCAGCGTGCTGGCGGTGCATCTCAAGGATGAGGCCGGCGCGGGGTACAGCAGCACTGCTGCTCTGGGACTGCGCAGCGCGCTGGCGGAGGGAGAGGCGGATGGAAGTAACGGACCGTGGAATGTCCACGCGCGCGTGCTGGGCAATGTGATTTATCTAATGACCGGGCAGACGACGACGCAGGAGGGCGTGAAGCAGCTCTCCAAGTTGCTGGTGAGCAGTCTGGTGTAGAGGCAGCGGGGCACTCTATAGGCAGTGAGAGAGATGCTTAACATTGAGACTATTGTAGAGGTATTACTCGCCTTGCGGGAGTCTACGCAAATGCACAAGTCACCACATCTTGCTCGAGATGACACGCACGAATGATGCTGTAGTAGCCATGCGTCGCTGCATATAAGAGTATGGTACACGATGCTCATCTCGCTCATTGGCACATTCTACTTGCACGTGTTCAACATGACCCGAGTGATGCATGTACCGTGTGTACTGTTTGAAGAATTATACAATCTTGTAGAATCGTTAGCAAGGCTTCGCATTAGATCGCGAGGAATGGCTCCTCAGCAATCGAAAAAAGTACCCCGTATCAACTCGCGCAAGATGACGGCATGTTCCTTGCTAACAGAAATCTATCAGACTTGATAAGACTCATGTTCTCGACTAGAGATGAAAATGCCAGCGCATGACCGCAAGTGAGATGCTGTAGGGTAGGTAGTTGTGGCTGGCTAAGCCGGACGTTCTTTTCCAACATACTCTAGCAATGTCTCGCGGATAGACACCCTCTTCTTTACTCTTTTGTGGCGCAGACTTTAGATATCTTGTTCATTTAGTAAAACGTTGTGCTGCCATGCAAGCCAGTGATTGCCTCTGGTCCGCACACTGGCAGGCAGTCCAGTAGTGGTGACCGCCACGGCACTATGGCGTGGCATCTGCGACCGTGGGGAACTCATTAATACAGCCTGGATGGAGAACATCTACCGCACGGAGCTGGTAGCTGCGAATGGACTTTTCTTCCGTCTACCCTCGGAGTGCCACAGCGACAGAAGAACCCTGGATGGCGACGACTTCTCCCAAGACGGCCTGAGCAGTCAATCTCGGGCGCGTTTCTGCATCATCCGATGTTGTGCAAGTTCCGCAGCTCCCCACATAATATCGGTGGGAAGGGATGGGACAAGAAGCACCGCAGTCCGCGGAATGTACCTTTGACACAGCTCTGGGGTGCCTCATGCACACAATCTCACAGTCTACTACAGTTGCTTATCAAGCAGCTCGTGGCGGCGGGCAGTGACTAAAGGCGAGTATGCCGTATCTAAAAACTACCGACTCTTGAGCCTGGAGTGCCGCCGTGTGTGTGTGATGATCCCACCCCACAGACCAAAAGAGTGCCCTAGATATTCTAGCTGTTGCCGTTGTAGCATCTGAGAGTCGACCGAACTGGACTGGCCGCTGCTACATAATGGTCGGCTTTTGATTGGGCCGCTAACGCCCTAATCCCGATTCCCCAGACGCAAACAAGGAGAGGCGCTCCCACCGTAGTTGTCGACGCAGCACCCGGCCGCACTTTCGGACACGCGCAAGGCGGGTTGACAGGGCGGGAGATGGTCTTTCTGCGGAGTATTGCATATCGCTGCAGCATGCCGATGAATATGGTGTTGCGCTGCATTTGTATTTCAAGAGCCATCGCTTTGTCTCCCCAGTCATCCATGGCCAACATCATTGCTTACAATCCCTCGTCAATCGACCGTGTTTCGCTCCTTCAGCACTGGAGATCCACCAGACTAAACCAAGCCTCTTTCATGCTCAACCGTCTTCTTTCCTCTTTGACTGCCCCGGCTTCGAGAAGCAACAAAGAAGCCTTGCTGCTCGCCCTTGCTGCTCGCCCTTGCTGCTCGCCCTTGCTGCTCGCCCTGCTGCTCGCCCTGCTGCTCGTTTCAGCCTTTACCCTGTCGCAACACACAGACATGGCAGTGGTCGAGCTCATCTTTTCCTGGTGGGCCATTCCCTTGGCGGTTGGCGTGCTGTTGGTCTCCTACCTGCACGCCTACGCCGTGACGTACAGGCACCTCCGCGACATTCCGGCGCCATGGCCCGCGCAGTGTTCGAATCTCTGGCTGATGAGCGTTGTCCGGCGTGGCAATCGGTACAGAGTCGTAGACGAGATGCATCAGAAGCTGGGACCGCTGGTGCGCATCCAGCCCAACCACGTGAGCGTTGCAGACGAAAACGCCATTGCCAGCATTTACGGTCACGGCAACGGCTTCTTGAAATCGTACGTCGGCCCCTGTTCTGACTCTTGACCCTTGTCTCACAGTCACAGCGAGTTCTATGATGCCTTTGTGTCGATCCGGCGCGGTCTGTTCAACACGCGCGACAGGCAGGAACACTCGCGCAAGAGAAAGCTGGTGTCGCACACCTTTTCTCCCAAATCCGTGGGGCAGTTTGAACCCTACATCAGGGCGTGCCTCGAGCTATTTGTCCAGCAACTGGACAGACTGATTGATGAGAGCGGACACCGTGACAAAGGCGGCGCAAAGGAAGCTCACATTGACTGTCTTCCTTGGTTCAACTACCTTGCCTTTGACATCATCGGCGACCTAGCCTTTGGCGCCCCGTTTGGCATGCTGGCGACGGGCGTTGACTTGACCGAAGTCGGGGAGTCGCCTCAAAGCCCTCCCATCTACGCTTCTGCCATTGAGATTCTCAATCGGCGCGGCGAGGTGAGCGCCACACTGGGTTGCTTCCCGCAGCTCAAGCCCTACGCCCGCTGGCTGCCTGACCCATTCTTCAGAAATGGCTTGGCGGCGGTGCAGAATCTGGCAGGAATTGCGATTGCCAGAGTCAAGAGCCGCCTCGATAGCCCGCCAGATGTCGAGCGCAAAGACCTTCTCGCCCGTCTTCAGGAAGGCCGCGATGAAAAGGGCGAGCCGCTTGGCCGCGAGGAGCTCACCGCGGAGGCGCTCACACAGCTTATCGCAGGCAGCGACACGACGTCCAACTCGTCCTGCGCTCTGCTCAACTATCTGTGCCGCAACCCTCGCGTCTTTGCCAAGCTGCAGGCGGAGCTCGACGAGGCGATTCCTGACGACATGCGCGTCCCCTCGCACGACATTGTCAAGGACTTGCCGTACCTCAACAACGTGATTGCCGAGACTCTCCGGCACCATTCCACCTCTGGAATCGGCCTACCGCGACAGATACCGCTTGGTTCTCCTGGCGTCACCATCCTCGGGCACTTTTTCCCTGCCGGGACTGTTCTCAGCGTGCCAACGTATACAATGCACCACTCCAGGGACATTTGGGGCCCAGACGCGGAAGAGTTTCGCCCCGAGCGCTGGGAGAATGTCACGCCGCGGCAAAAGACTGCCTTTATTCCCTTTAGCCACGGACCCCGAGCCTGTGTGGGCAGAAACGTGGCCGAGATGGAGATGAAACTCATTGCCGCTACTTGGGTTCGACGCTACTCGGCAAAGGTTCGCCAAGGGCCGATGGAGACGAGAGAGGGCTTCTTGCGAAAGCCGCTGGGCTTGGATATTGCTTTGAGCCGACGATGAAGGGCTCGCCCACGAGTAGATTAATTTGTGTATAGCCATGTCGAATTTCAATCTGTCTCTTACCTCTTGTCTTTCACTCCTCGTAAAAGAAAGAATGGCAGGTCTTTGATGCAGTGATCGATTCTCGTCGAGCACAGCAAGTGCGCGTCATTCCTTTGTCAAAGATGAACACCACAAAGACAGACCCCGGGGAATTTACACTCAAAAGGCTCTATACAATAAACATAGTCCATCCAAGTCAAGGGGCAGATATAAGAGCAGAGTACTCTACCCTCCCGAGAGTAGAAGCATTCTCATCACCGCCAACTTCAGTAAGTCTATCCCGCCATACATTTGCTCATTCCTTCAACAAGCAACCATTTTCACCCTTTACCAACCATCATCCCGCCAGCCAGACAAGCCCTCCAGCATGTGCAAAGCTGTCCTCGATCTCTTGATTTGCAAAACCTGCCAGAATGTCGACCTCTGCATGACCGAGAGCACCTTTTGCGAAAAGAACCTCGCCATGGTGGGCAACGTGTGCCGATCCATCCTGCTGATTCACAGACGACCCGTCCTCCACCGCGACACGGCCATCGAGGGCGAGTGCCGCGCCTGCAAGGTCGTCCGGCAGGGGACGCCCATCGACAACCCCGGGATCCCGCGGCCGGTGCACGCGCAGCCGGTCGAGCCCATGATTGAATACTACGTCCTCTGTCGAGACAAGAACTTTGGCAAAGGCCCGTCCGCGCCTAGCCCTTCAGCTCCGCAGGGAGAGCCGACCGCTCGACGCAGGCCGTCGTCGTCTGCTGCTGCCGACGTTCCTCCCAGATGTCCCAGCCCGCCTCCTGCCTCGGGCTACCCGCCTGATCAGGGATACCCATATCGTCCTCGGCGACGTCCCAGCGCGTCCGAAGCCCCTGCGAGTCCGGCGTACCCTCCCAGTGCGGGCGCTTCTCGTGAGCCTCGTCGCCGCGCCAGCTCGAGAGAGCCTGCTTACCCCCCCGAGGCAGGCGCCTCGCGCGAGCATCATCGTCGCCGTGGCAGCTCTCGCGAGCCTGGCCAGTCTTCTGCTCCGCGCGAGCTGCGTCGTAGTGGCAGCTCGCGTGAGCCTGGTCAAGCTGCCGCCCCTCGCGAGTCTCGTCGTCGCGCCAGCTCGCGTGAGCCTGCTTACCGCTCCGAGTATAGTGAAGCGGCCTGGCCGGCCCGTGAGTCGAGTAGTCGCCATACCAGCTCCCGTGAAGCTGGTCGCCATACTAGCTCTCGTGAAGCTGGTCGCCATACCAGCTCTCGCGAACCTGGCCGTCATACCAGCACTCGCGAATCACGTCGCCGCCCCAGCTCTCGGAAGAGTGATTACACTTCCGAACCCCCTGGCGGCTTTAGCTCTGACTCTGACCCTGAAGCTGGTTACTCTAGGTTTTTCAAAAAAAGACACTGAGAAGTTGTGCCTGCGCTTAAAAAAGGAAACACTTCAGGTAAGTCGCAACTTATTCACGCCACGTTGACATCTTGACTGCTAGGCTTCTTCACTTTCTAGATCAGGGTTACTTAAACTGTCCAATTAAACTAGTTCTATTACTATTCCAATCCTACGTATAAATGCCGCCGTGACGACCATGTAGCACTGATAGCCGCGCACATCTACTCATCCGCACTTGACAGAGGCTCATTTGAACCAGGAATCCACCTAGTACTCAGATCTGGGGCGGTTTCAAATGACTTGTCAAATGGCCACATCGGACGACGAATCCTGTGATGCCCCAGCCTCTCAAGATCTTGATCAACCCCGCCGGGAGTAAGCCCCAGCATCCAGTCCTTGGCCATGTCGTAAAGCTCCGGCTCGAGATAGCCAATCTTGACAATCACAACATCAGCTGAGCGCGGGTCGAGCTTCAGGTCTGTAAAGTCCTTTTCCTGGTGGTAGGGCTTGCGGAGCTTGGTCAGGATCGCGTAGACGCAGCCGACGCGGAGCACGACCTCGGTCTCTGCGTCCTTGTCGCCGTGCTTGATCGAGTGGACGCGTCCCGTCATCTTGAGCGGCGGCGCATGCAGGTTGTCCACCTCGGCGCCGGCCGTGACGGTCACGTTGGCACCGACGCCTGCCGCCACGGCGACCTTCACGGCCGCGGGACCAGGCACGCTGGCGTAGATGACGGTGCAGCCGGCAGCGAGCGACGTGAACTCGGGACGGGCCAGCAGACGCGTGAGCCCCCACGTCACGTCGCCGGAGCCGCCCGCGGTCGGGTTGTCGCCCGAGTCGGAGATGAAGAAGGGCCGATCCGACGCGGACGACCGGACGGCGGCGTCGAGGCATTCCGCAAAGGATCCGGTGGGCGCGACGAATGCAAAGTCAGCGCGCGCATCCCAGAACAGCCCTGCCAGCTTCTCCGCACCGCGCGACACGGCCTCTGGATCCCATCCCGTGACGACGACGACGGCGCGGTTACGGGGCTCGTCCGCCCACGCGTAGCCGACCCAGATGGCGGCGTCGATGACGCCGTCCGTGGCCTCGACGCCAGGTACGGCGGCGTAGATGTGCTTGGCCGGCTCCATGCGCGTCGAGGTCTGCTCGCCGGGCAGCAGGATGGGGACCGGGACCCAGGCTTTCAGCGGCCGCTTGCCTGGCCAAGACGGGCCCAGCGCTGTGACGAGGTTGCGGCAGGCTCGTTGCTTGGTCTCCATGGTGTCTTCATGGGGGGCCATACGGTAGCAGGTAATCAAATCGCACATGTGCGCAAGCTCACGAGAAACGTTGCCGTGCAAGTCCATGGACGCCGAGACGATGACATTGGGTCCGATGACCTTGCGGATGCGGCGAAGCAAATCTGCTTCAGAATCATCGAGGTCTTCGACACACATGGCGCCGTGAATGTCGAACCACAGGCCATCAATGGGCTGCTCGCTGATCATCTCATTCAGGCGCTGGAGAATCTCCGCGGAAAGGGTTTCATAAGCTTCCCGCGTCACCGTACCACCGGGTAGCGCATGGCCGATCAAGGCGCCTTTCCAGATGGCGCCCCGGCCCACGGGCTGGTCATTATGCAGAAATGCATATCGCTTGACGATTTCGTCTCCTCTTTGGGGATGGAAAGCAGGAGCCAAAGTCCGAGAGGGGCTAAAGGTCGATGTCTCACAGGCGAGGCCAGCCACGGCAATGACGGGCTTCCGCGCCATGCTGATGCAGGGTAGCGTGGAGGTGAAGGTTCAATTCTGGGTAGGGTTCTCTTCCAACAGTTCCTTTCTAAAACAGGCTGTCTCCTTCCGGGAAGATGTATCTCTTGGGAAAGGATGCTTGATTTCAAAAACTGACATGTAGATGTCAACTTGTGGTCCGTCCACCAGCAGGGACTTGCGTGGCACGGAGGCGGGCACGGGCGGGGAGCCGTCGTGTGAGGAGAATTTGGCGGGGAAGATGGCCGGCGGCTCAACGTTGCATGTGGTAGCTTTGCATGTAAATTGGACTAGTACGCCACGGCTTGTCAGGTCAGTCCATCATCAGAGTCCTCATTGGACGTAAAAAACAAAAGGTTTGGCTTCGGCTAGGGCACCCGAGCATTCTTGCACAAGTCCCCGTATTCGTGGGGGTTGCGACTATCCGTACTTGGCTCTCCGGAAATACGGCAGTCGGCAGTCGGCAGTAGTAAATGGCTGAATATCCGTCGGAACAGGAATTTGCCAAGCTAGACAGGGCTATATATTCACTCAAACTATGTATTTCCATCATCGGATGTTGGTTCGGTAGAGGTCTAAGCCTGCCATGTGATGCTTATTGCTTTTATTTTGGTGCGGAAATTCAGCTTCGGTCGCATCAGAGCTGTCCTCGAGCAGCGATTCTAGATGAGCTTAAGAATAGCTGTAAACCTCTCGTAGGTAAGTCTAGTTGGAACTGGCCCCTTCAGTGAGTCAAGTCATGCGCATCTTCCTCCTAGCAGCACCAAGATCAAGCGGAGATTAAAGGTGTCTCTCCAAGTTTTCATCGAGTTGTTGAACTTCAATGCGGTAACTTGCCTGCACTACGAGGCAGTTGGATGCGACTATGTGAGAAACTTTCCCACCTGAAAAGATCAAGGTCACAGTCAAAGCCTCTGGTGAAATCGCAAAATCGATACGGCGTCATGTTCGGCCGGTACTGCAGGCCCACATCAAGGAGCTCGGCCCAGCTCAATCTGCCATGATGCATCTGTACATGATAGCCCATTTCCCGCCACCTGACGTCTGATACCGAGCCGATGTCGCGAGGAGATGCTCTCTGCGCGGCGGCCTGAGTGTCTCGGAAGCGTGCCTCATCCCAGGCCTGCCTTTGGCGGAGCCATCCCAACTCGTGAAGCGTGCTGCACGTAGTCTTTCTTGTTCCCGCGTAATTGCGTGTGATTATTCCACTTCAACTTCGTGACCTACTGAGCCGAGATACATGAGAATGCACATATTGTGCAATCCAAGTCGATCTTTCCGTAGAGACCGTTGCAGATGCACTCTGTTGACAACGTGTCTAAGACAATGGCCTGAAACATTGCTTTCGGCAACGTCCATAATTTTTGTGCGTGCGTTCGGCATCAAGCTTCTCTGACGTGTCAACTTCTATGTCCCGCGATGCATCATCTTTCCTGATGCCGAGAAAGGCGCGTAATGCACGCGTGCGTGGTGCGATTGCAGACGCTGGCCTTGTCTACGCGGAAGTCGAGGTTTCCGGTGATACTGCAGGGATACAATGCACTATACATCTTTTTAGTCATGGCCATGGTTGAAGAACTCTCCAAAAAGGGGATGCCGGTGTTCTCATGATCACGGAAGATAAAGTTGCCGGTGATGGTTTGCCACGGCGTTGCATGAAATGTTTTACTTGAGCAGAAGAATCGCCGACCATGGCAAGGCAACTGTAATCAAGAGTCGGAATCACAAGTCACGCCGCCAAGTGTATTGAGAATCTCTCCGCGTACAGAATAGTCGATCCTATAATGTCTGAGCGCCGCAGCCGCATCCCCAAGGTGTATATAAACCTTCAAGGGCTCCTTAACCCGAGTAAAATATCAACCACAAACTCATACTTGATCAGACTACCAGCAAGCAACCACCAGCAAACAACACCTCATACACTCCAGCAACATGCGCTTTGCTCTCTTCACGACTTCTCTTCTAGCTTTGGCCACTGCTGGCCGCGCCCAGATGAGCGCGGATGCTGTCGTCACCAATATTGATGAAATCACGCAGCTCTCTGCGGACACCAACAAAATCGCCATCAAGATTACCTTTTTCAACTTCTACCGGTTTGCACCTGTACGTAATCTGCCTTGCCCATGCAGACCTGCCAACGCTGACGTCCTTTCACAGCAAGTGTTGAACAACTTTCGTCTCATTGTCAGCATCGCCACCAAAGACGTTGCTGCCATGGGTGGCAACGAGAAACGGACCGTAGAGGTCCCTCGGGAGTGTCTCAGTGCCGCCAATATGGGAAAGTGCCTGCGAGACGTTGGCGACCTCGCCCAGGGCACCATCGAGACCGTTTCAGCCAAGAAACGCCAGGCCGCGCCGCCGTTCACCGAGGCGAACCAGCAAGCCATTTGCGACGCATTCCGAGGAGTAGGTGCCTTTATAAGCATACGCCAGTCGGCGCTGACATGAAGTAGTTTGTGCAAGTCCATCAGACTCTCTTGGCCACCGTCATTGGCAAGCATGGCGTGCTTGCCGCTACGCCCTTTACCGCACCAATCGCCGAGGTGCTCCGAGCGCTTGAACGGATTGTCGATACTCTGGCTTTTGGCATCATTGATCTCGTTCCAATCTGCGCTCAGAGCGCCACCCAGGACAAGAATGCTCTGGACCGTTCGCTCCAAGAGGCTGTGGCGACCTACGACTGAGCCGATGGGTCTTGCGGCGAGCTGATCAGCAGGACAAGACAAGGCCGAGATGCATAGCTCTTGGTACATGATTAGTGTCAAGTTCTACCGTGCCCCAATAAGTAGTATGATATTGAGTCAAATTCATTCAATGTCTAGGCATTGCCAGATTTCTTTTTGCCTTTGTGCCTAAGCATGGTCAAAGAAATTGATCAAAATGGGTGTCATCATTGGAAATTACCACAGCATCTACAGCTCTCATGGAAGGGGAGGGTTTTCGGTAAGTAACCCCCTTGCCTGCACTCTGTATCTGCTTGCCAGTACAAAAATGCTAGTCAACGCTGTACCCTCGTGATCAACACGCCAGTGAGCCAACCATCACCACTGTCAATGCAAGACGAACCCGCAATAGAGACAAAAACCATGGTCAGAAGGCTAAAATTCTATTTTCAGAAAATGAAACCCGATTTTTTTAGATTATATTCTCATGACCGTGCAATTCCATCATCAGTCTGCATTATAATGGACGCACAGTTGTTTGCAGTAGCCTCGTACGCCTTTAAATGCAATCATTACATGCCGCAGTCGAAGCACGCCTTTCCAGGCAGCAGCTTTAGAACGACTTTTCACAGAGATCGACTTGGACCTGAGCTTTTTTGCCAAAGCAAAATATTACCCTTCAAATCCTCTGGCGCCCCGTCATCCAGGTCGTTGACCGCCTGCCGTGAAGAAGGCTGCCCGGCAGCAGGTGGCTGAATATCCGTCGGGAGGCGTTTCGGCGTATTCCCAAGCCGGCAATACCAGAACCATGCCTTCGTCTCCGCACAGCAAGCTCACCCCCAGAGATGCCAGTGTCACATCGCTTCCTAGACAGGCTGCGGGGAAGCGAGCTTGCCAGGTCCCTCCCGGCCTGGCGATAAAAGGCAGCTTTACGCTCCCCCTTGCCAGGCGGCAAAGACTCTGTATCTAGGCCTCCCTTTTCTTCCACTGCATCGACGAGCATCAACATGTTGCGATCTGTGCCGACCGGAACGTGGATGCCCGCCTGGGTCCCAGAGTCGACGGCGCTCCTGTCGGTGCTCCTTTTACTATGCTCCATCGTGCAGTCGACCACAGGAGGCTACGACGGATCCATGCTCAACGGGCTGAACATCCTGCCCTCGTACACAGACTACTTCAGGCTGACGCCGGCCACCAAGGGCCTCAACACGGCGTCGACTTTTATCGGTGGCTTCTTTGGCCCCATTTTTGCGGGTGTCACTGCCGATCGCCTCGGCCGCCGACCGGCTATTTTCTGGGGAACGGTGGTGACGCTGGTCGGTATTGTTCTGCAGGGCGCAGCGCAGAATATTGCCATGTTTGTCATTGCTCGCATTATCCTGGGGGCTGGGAGCCAAATCTCTGGCATTGCAGGCATCGTGTACCTGAGTGAGACGTTTCCCAGCCGCTGGAGGACATGGGGTCTTGGTGTAAGTCCTGCCTTTCGCGAGTGAGAATGACTTGGAAACAAAAAAAAACTGACGGCATCCTAGCTCCTCAATAATTGTTACTACATTGGGGCACTGATTGCGGCGGGAACCACTCTTGGGACCAGCAGGTGGGAGTCCACCTGGGCCTGGAGGGCCCCCTCCTTCTTCCAGGCCATCTTCTCAGTCATTTGCTTGCTGTTCCTGCCATTTATTCCGGAATCGCCCCGTTGGCTTGTGGCCCAAGATCGATACGAGGATGCTCGCATGGTTGTCGCGCTGAGCAATGCGAATGGCGACATGCAAGATCCCGTGGCCATGGCAGTGTACAAGCAAATCGTCGACACCCTCCAGTGGGAAAAGAAGCAAGGTCGCACGATGAGTCCAAAGGAAATCTTCAAGACGCCGACCGCGCGAAAGCGTGTCTTGATCGGAGGATCCGCAGGGCCATTTTCTTGCATCGCCGGCAACATCATTGCAAGCTACTATCTCGGGGACGAACTAAAGACTGCAGGCATCAACAGTGCAGAGGACCAACTGAAAGCGGCAAGTTTCACACGATTCTCTACTCTGACGTTATTATATACTCGAGTACTGACGTTCGCTCAAATAGAATGTGGTACTCAACATTTGGTGCCTCTTTTGCTGCCTGCTGGGCACTCAGTTGGCTGATGTCTGGGGCCGTAAACCGACGGCGCTGCTTTCCCAATCTCTACTCATCATCTGTCTCTTCGTCATAGGAGGCCTGTCCAAAATCTACGCGGATGACATGAGCGGTGCCTCGCAAGGCCTTGTCTATGGCGATGTCGCCGTCATGTTCCTTTTCCAGGGATTCTACTCCATTGCCTGGACGCCGCTGCTCACCCTCTACCCGCCTGAAGTCATGGACTACCCGATCCGAGCCAACGGAAATGCCTTTTCGAGCTTTGCTCTGAATGGCCTGGCGTAAGTATGCGTCCTGGCCACCACTACTGCGCGACTAACATTTTTCTCTGCAGACTGCTGCTCGTTTTCGTCATGCCTATTGGCCTGGATAATATTGGGTGGAAAATGTACATGATCAATGGATCGTGGGACATGATAACGCTAGTTTTGATTGTAAGTTTACCACATATGGTCAGCCATGCAAGTCTAATTCCTTTAGGCTGTATATTGGGTCGAGACAAAGGGGAAAACGCTCGAGGAAATTGATGCGCTCTTTGACGGCGGCGCACATTCAACTGTCCAGAATGTCGAGGATGTCCGCAAGGGACGAGAGGTTTTGGATCTCAAAAAGATTGAAAATGACTTGCACAAGGAGGTTGGTTTGAAGAATAGGCTTGACTAGCTTGAGAAATGGCGGAAGGATGGGCGGGATGGGCACTCTCCCGCGGCTGGCTAGCGGATGGCTGAAAGTATGTTTTGCCACATCAGATGACAGCACAAATATTGTCAATTGTTTATAAGCCCGCGTTATTCTTTCCGTCTTGGCCTGCTCAGGTCCGACTATAGTTGTTGCACATATGAAGCCATTGTATTCTCACTATTTCATGCTTCCCACGATCTTGACGCTGCCGTCTTTGGTGCTTGGAGACTTTGCTGCTCACACTCTACCCAGTCTAATTGAGAGCCAGCGGTAGGCTAGCCTGATGACTAGTTGGAGGCGGAACCTTTGTGATCGCTGAATACCAGGTTCCCCGCATTCTCTGGGAGATCTCTGGGTGGTGCCTCCAGGCGAGAGGCCACCAGAGTGTGACTTTGCCATATCGGATGCCACAAGCATGCAGCCACCGCCGCCGAATCTTCATTCTTTTTGTCCTGACGAGGAATTTCCGACGACGCTCACGAAGCCAGCTATAACATGGTTTTTGAGCAGCTTAGCGTGGTATCCGGCCGCTGCTACCAGCGCCATCAAACGCTAAACTGAAACTCAGCTGGCCTTTGCCTGGGATGTCTTGAATAAAACCTCGTTTGTGTTGTCTAGCTAAAACTTGACCTTGTATTATTCTTCAGACCTTGAATTATTCTTCAGATCTTTGATTGATCTTCATAAACGATCATCAGGAAACACTCTTCACAATGGCCAAAGAAACGAAAGCGGCCGATCGCGACATCGAGGCCGTCACCCAGGAAATCTCCAACATAGAGGACCCCAAGTTTCGCGACTTTGAACGAGCGGCCGAAGATGGAAATATACAACGCGGGCTGAAGAGTCGACACATCCAGCTGATTGCACTTGGTAAGCCTCACTCTTGGATCAATAACTACTCCCAGCAATCTTTGCTCTCCATGCCGAGCTCGCCTCTTCTGACTGCTGCACAGGTGGCACGATCGGCACCGGTTTGTTTATTGGATCCGGCGGCGTCCTCGCCGAGACTGGACCAGGTATGTTGTTGCCTTGATTCGCGTCTATATCAATCTCTAATCCCAAAGCAGCGCCGCTTCTTTTGTCATACTGTATAATGACACTTCTGGTCGGCATTCTGACCATGGACCTCGGTGAAGTGGCCAGCTACATGCCGATCAAAGGTGTAACGATTCCCTATCTGGTCCAGCGCTTTATGGATTCTAGTTTGGCTTTTGCCTTTGGTACGTTGTCGCGGAATGTCGCGAACCAAGAAGCTGTCGCTAACATTTCAACAGGTTGGAACTATTGGTACGCTAAGCAGATTCTGTCTCTACCCCAGTGACTAACACGGGTTGCAGGTTTGCCTATTGCATGATTCTTCCCGCAGAATCGACCGCCTCGGCTGTCATCATGGAGTACTGGACGACGGCTGTTCCTTCTGCCGTCTGGATCACCATCATCATAGTTGGTAAGAAGCGGGAACGCGACAACGAAAAGCCAGTGCAGCTCACTAACCCGCTGGACAGTGTGCGTGCTACTCAACCTCATCGCCGTCAAGTACTATGGCGAAGTCGAATTCTGGTTCGCGTCCATCAAGGTCATCGCCATCCTCGTCCTCCTCATTCTCGGCATCGTCATCTTCTTGGGCGGCACTCCAACCCACGACCGCATCGGCTTCCGATACTGGAACAATCCCGGCGCATTCAAGCCATTTCTCAAGCAAGGAACTGCCGGAAAATTCTTGGCAGTCTGGGACGCGCTGATCCGTGCCGGTTTCTCTTATATTCTGTCGCCAGAGATCATCGCCAACACCGCGGGCGAGTGCCAAGCTCCGCGTCGCAACATCCCCAAGGCAGCCCGCCGCTACATCTGGCGCCTTTTGCTGTTTTACGTTGGAGGCGCACTGGTGATTGGCGTCATTGTCCCATACAACGATACACGTCTGCTTGGCGCCAGCAACGCGTCGGCGAGCCCTTTTGTCGTTGGCATCCACAATGCGGCCATTCCCGCCCTGGATCACATTCTCAATGCCGTGGCGCTCACGGCAGCGTGGTCTGCGGGTAACTCACAGCTTTACTCGGCATCCAGGATGCTGTACGGAATGGCCTGCAACGGCAAGGCGCCCAAGATATTCCGTCGCTGTAACCGATGGGGCGTACCGTACATGGCAGTGCTGGCCTCATCCGTCCTGAGTCTCTTGGCCTATCTCAACCTGTCAAGCAGTGGCGCAGATGTATTTGTGTGGCTGACAACCATCATTACCGTTAGCGGCATGATCAACTGGAATATTATCCTCGTCATGTATCTGGTAAGTTTTCCAAGGATTAATCGCTGAACTTGTCTGACATGGCCACTGCAGAGATTCCGCGCCGCGGTGAAGCTGAATGGTATCGGCGACAAGCTACCCTTCAAAAGCCCCTGGCAGCCCTACTCAACATACTGCACCCTTTTTGTGCTCAGTCTCATGTGCATCACCAATGGCTTCGCGGTCTTCTTTCCAGGCAGCTTTGACGTTGCCAAGTTTGTCACATCATACGCTTCTTTTCCAATCTTCCTGTTTCTTTACTTTGGCCACCGCTTCTGGGCCGGAAGGAAGACGCTGTGGATGACACCAGTTACCGAGATTGATGTTGTCAGTGGATTGGAAGAGGTTGACGAAATCACCATGCGAGATGTGGCACCAGTGCCTCGCAACTTTTTGGAGAGATTCTGGTTTTGGCTTTGTTAACTAGATCGCCGATGGGGTCAAGGTCTCAGGACATGGCCTTTACAAAGGGTGGGCTTAGTAGCAGAGTGGGCACGAAAGAGGCACTACTCGCACGGTCAAGGTCGGAAATAGGAAATGGAGAGGCCCTGAAGAGTAGAATGACTGGGATCAATGTGTAAATGGAAATCAAAATTCATGTCCTAATAAGTTGTTGCCCTCCAGAGGGCGTTCTTCTATTACCCACTTGGCGCCCTGTCTGGCCATCAACACCACGAACACAGTCGGGGAGCCCGAGCCGGACACCGGGACCCTCTGGTCGAGAAAATGCCTGCAATTCGGGAAACTACGCAAACTTTTCAACTTGGGAAGGAGTTATTTGCCAAAAAGAATGAACGAAGCCTCTCGTGCTGTCAAACTTCTTCCCGGCGCGCCAGAGTGCTTGGCCGACTGGTCTGTCGCGGGCGTCGCCGCCCGCACCTCTTACGGGGTCGTGGGTAGTCTGTCCCATCCTTGCAAACTCAAACCATTATTAGGACGGAGCATGTCCGCCCGACTCATCTGCAGACCTGGCTTCAAGTATTCAGTGATCCGTCACACACGCCAGGACAGGCACCATGCCAGCGAGAGGGAATGACATTGAGCCCCCATCGGAGGAACACGTCTATGTTATTCATGAGGCCACAGAAACGCGTCATCATAGATACAGCAGGGTGCCAGGATTTTTTATACATGAAAAGTAAAATTACCTACGGGCTTCCCAGTCCATGTAACGCCTTTGCAGCCATTGCATTCAAGCGACCCGGCCCATCTACTACGCTCACAAGCTCCCCTCGTGGAATCAAAACAAACGCACCAGTACACATTTGCTCAAAAAGTCTCTGTTTGCTCGGTGTAAGCGCAGAGCAGCCCAGAGCGCTTGCTCGGCCGGGGTACGACCCCGCCTCCTCGAGTAAGCAGGCGCCCACCGGTCGCAAAATGGGCTTATTACAACCGACATATAGTATACGGCATCTCCATGGCGCCAATGTCATGGCGTACTACAGTGTTCGATCTTCGAGGCGGCCGGTTCTCGCGTCCAGACGCCCTCTGAACCGATGAGATGTGGTCTGCTCAACTGGCTTTTTGCGTTTCCTAGACGTATATGAACACTCATGTACACGCAGCTAGAGGCGAGTCGCATCATGACATTCACGAAAAACGAGATTGGCCAGTGCTGCAGCGCCACTCTTGGCAAATTTTAGCGGGCAGAAATGGCCAGCTCATGACACGACGGCCGTACTGTCGTCCTAAGCTAATACATGGATTAGCAATACTTTGGCGACTCATGCCACGCCCCCAGCGTTCTAATAGCCAACATATAGCTGTCAGCTATGATGTTTTCTGGCCAGCTTTTTGATAATCCTTGCGCCGAAAATCTTGTGAAGTGTAAGATTAATATAAATACTTTGATAGGTTACCAAGCTGAGCTTCTGGCTGGTCTGGCGTGTTCAAACAATATTAGCACAACCTCAGTGACATGTCCGAAAATGAGGCACAAAAGGCTGCTCGTCACTGCTCTAACAGCTGCCATCTTATTCCCACTCCCGTTTGTCCACTGTCTGGTCCCTTCATCCGCTCATGACAGCACCAACCTTGGATTCGTCTGGAGGGGTGAGAGAGGTCCGACAGCGGATGGCCAGCCGGGGAGAACGCCTTTCGACATTGCCAGCGCCGGTGGCATTTGGGCGCGCGGTTTCCAAAACGTTCATCAGCTGACTGAAGACCAGCTCGCAGCCGGCAGTAGCTTATTCAGACACACCAACAATCCCCACGGAACCAGGGAAGTTACGCAATACGTCTCAACGAGCACGTCTCTCACTGCAGCCATGACCTTTGCGCTGCGGACATCGCCAGAGCATCGAAATGAGGTTGGCTATATTTACCGCATACGCACCAACTGGGCCATGGTCGACGTCAACTTGTCACTGGGAGATCTATCTCCGTATCCAGAGCAGGAGGAGCAGGCAGTGGTACACGGTGTTCCATGGAGGCAGATACTGGGCTGGTATGAGATACGAACCGCCGATATCAATCGAATTCTTGGCTCCGACAGCCCGACTGCCGAGCTGGGCGCTTTCACGCGCAACCCGGACTTTGCTCCAGACTCGACCTGGCCAAGCGGCGCGCAACCACAGCTGGCCGGGGTCGATCACCCTACGGCCGCAGACCTGAGAGCGTTTGTCAAGGCTCATAAACCTCGTGATGAGGTACTGGATCAGGACTTGCTGAGTAGCATCGACTGGTCAGCTGTTGCTATGCCAGATCAGCTGAGAAGTGCTATGCGTCAGGGTGCTGCATCTGCCGCGCAGTGTGCTGTGGCAGCTGCCTCAATTCTTCTTGCCTGGAGCTCTCATGATCTAAAACGCTCCATAGAGGACAACGAGATTGGTCTAATCAATGCCCATGATAAAGGTCCGTACGCTGGCGCCTTGTTTCTACTTAAATTGAGCAGTTTTAGGGGTTTCAGACGAGTCTGCCTGTGGCAAAGCTGTTGCTGTCGCAGAAGCCAGGATCGCAAATGAGCAACCTGGTCTTCTTGCCTGTAATAGAGGACCGCCAGTCGAATGCACCAATTGGGTTTCCCCAATCGGAGAATGCGGTAAGCATGCCCTTTTTTCACCACTACTCTTCAGAAACAACTTTGCTCAAACGGAGGCGCAGCCACTTTTCCTTCGACGTGGGAGATCAACGCATCCACCATCAAACCAGATATCACGGCCGGCAATTGCGAGCTTTTCAGGTACACGACTACCCCTATGCAATCATCCCTTGGTTGGTGATTGCCTAGACTCGGAATCATCCCCAAGACAAAGGCTAAGTACCACTGCAGGGACGAAGGTTGCAGGACCAGGCTGTTCAACACGCCGTATCATACCAATGCATACTTCGAGACCTCGCAAGACCAGAGAATAAAGTCGTACAGATGCGAAGGTCTCGGCGAATCCACGGGAATTGGAAAGCTCAACCTTGCCATTATCAAAGGCATCGGAGAGCAAACGCAGATTGAAAAGCCGGCTGTCAAGACATGTACTCTGGCCAAATTGACAGTGACTGTGCAGCTGAGTCGTTCTTGGTGGAGTGGGAGCTACGATCGGCTGTTCCTCGAAATCGGACACAACGAGAAATATGCAAACAATCAACCCCACTACCTCCTCGGAGACTCGCCCTCTGCTGGCGATGTCATGTTCCACGCCGTGGACATTGAGGATGCGTTTGATCAAGACGACGTCGCTCTTGAGGACTTCCACTACATACGACTTGCCAGCCGTCAAGACGATGGCTCCATCGGCACAAACATGCTCAAGGTTAAAGGTACGTGTGTCCATCTTAGCCGGCAGGATTAGTGGGCGCATGTCTAACAAGAACCTCACAAAGATGTCGCATTAAGGGCAGCCTGTGAAGACGGTCGCTCATTCAAGTATATCAAAACGGTAGACCAGTGGTTCACGTATTGGAAGCTAGACATACCAAGCGATGGATGGAAGTGATTGTCCTTGTTTCCACAGCGTGCGGAATTTTGGTTGGAGATGGAAAATGCGAGTTCTCGTGGTAAGAGTCACTCCACGTCATAGTTGATAGAGTGATACAAAAAAAAGTCAGAATTATTCTGGGTTCCCTGGTTGAAGAGGAAAATGCTGATTCGTCTTTCTATCTCATAAACTTGATCCATGCGCAACCTCTTGGAACGCACCGGTCCTCATCTTTAGTCGTGCCGCCCTCACCAGCACTCTGTCAGGCTACGCTGCCGATAGCGGCATGTTGTACGTCCTCGTCGTGTTCCAGCCTTGCCACCATCGCTTTCCAGCGCTACTTGGTGTAGTAAAGGCTCAAGACGCTAGTAGCCTTAAAGTCGTCTGCAAAAACGGTCGATTGAAGCCATAAAGAGCAGGGCTGGACGTGCAGACAGGAAAGAGGGCAGAACAAAGCGAAAATAACAAAGTAGTAATAAAAGTGAACATGTGCATAGTCATGGTGGACTACGATAGCCACTCCTAGTAGTCTAAAATGTCAGTCCGTTTCATCGGGCGGTGATCACTGCAGCTGGCACGAATATATTTGACTTTGCAGCGGTGAAGCCACCGCACTCAATTTACGCCCGCAGCCAAATCTTATAAGCCGGCACTACAGTCGCTCGCCGACGTAAAAATTGCACATTTTCCATTCTCTTCACTGCAATTCACTCTTGTACATTTACGGATTCTTTCGCTCTTTAGCCTCAACCACAGAATGCGTTTCCTTGTAGCTTTGGCAGCCCTTGTCCCCTTTGTCGCCGCCAGTGGTGGCGATGTGGCTGGTCGTATTCCCGACCATGCCAGCCGCGAAGCATATTGGCGAGAAGCCGGCAACAGAGCTGGCAAGCCTGTATGCTTTGTGCCTCCGGACGGCAACGGCGGCGACGATGCCCACGCCATCATGCGTGCCTTGAACTACGATTGCAGAAAAAACAGCATCGTCGTCTTTCCCGGGCCGGTCTACAACATCAAGAGCAACATGACGACACTCAATATGGAGGACGTACACATTCATCACTTTGGCCGCTTCCTCTGGAGCACGGATATCGACTATTGGCTGTCGGTGTCGATGCCGGTCGGTTTTCAGAATCAGAGTACGGTCTGGTATTTTGGCGGTGACAAAGTCACCTTGGATGGTCACGGCATCGGCACTCTCGACGGGAATGGCCAGGTGTGGTATGACTGGGCCAAGAATGAGGGGAACCTTGCACGTCGGCCGATGATGATCAACTGGCGCAACCTGACCAACTCCAAAGTCCTTGGCATGCGTTTCGTGCAGAGTCAGATGTGGACAATGGCCGTCACCTACTCCAAGGGGCTGGAACTTACCGACATTTACGTCAACAACACATCGGCCAGCAAGTGGAACACACTGAATACGGATGGCATCGATACTATTTACTCGGACGACATTACCCTGCGAAACTGGCGGATTAAGAGCGGCGACGACGCCATCGCCCTCAAGGGCAACTCGAGCAATATTCGTGTATTTAATAGCGAAATCTACGGTGGCCAGGGTCTTGCCATTGGCTCAGTCGGACAATACAAAGGGCAGTATGAGCATGTCACAGGCTTTCTCGCCAAGAACATTACCCTCTACGACACAACGTACGCCATCTACCTGAAAACCTGGGGCGGCAACTCCAAGGGCTACCCTCCCAACGGAGGCGGCGGCGGCCTAGGACTCATGTCGGACATTGTCCTTGAGAATATCAAGCTGGAAGGTGTGCGGCGGTATCCCCTGTTTGCGTGGCAGTGCGAAAACTACGAGGGCGGCCTCGGCAAGGACTGCCAGTCATCCAAGTTCCAGATGCACGACTTTGTGGCCAAGTCCATCAGCGGCTGGGGCACAAAGGATGTGGACCATGCCGGTTGGTTTCAGTGCAGTGCCGCAGCAGGAGGCTGCAGCAACTTTACCACCGCCAACGTCCACGTTACGCAAGGAAGGGGTGGTGACGAGCTAAAGTCGTGGCACTGCGAGAACATACACGAACACGATGGCTTTCGGTGCACTGATTGAGTGAGGCCCGGGCTGTGTTTACTTAGAGCGGATTTGATTTGCCGCAGAGAGTGATTCATAGGACTTTGTTTGGCGGCTGACAAGTGTTCACCGACCATCTTGAGTGATGCTGTGCTACCGGGGAGGTGACAAACCAATACCGTCCACTGAGGGCCGAATGAATGAAGTAATAAAGGCAAACAAAAACTCCTTAAATAAAAATAAACCCGGAAATCCAATACTGCGCTTCCGCACTCAAAACTTTATGCCGTTTACCTACCGGGCTGAGCGGTGTCCAGCTTTGTAGCCTGCCACTCACGCCGTCGCTGTAGCCCAATCAGTGATGCAGTGATGCAGCCCTACTTTCGTACATTGGCAAGCTGAGGTGTGCCAACATCACTCAATCAAGTCCGCGGTGCGAATCACGCCCGGAAAAGAGCGTTCTAGTCTGCAGCCAGCGCATTCGCGTTACACAAGCAGCCACCCTACATATACTAGGTGGCATCCTTGCAGGACTTTGCAATGCGGCTGCAGCGCCGGTACCTCACAACCTCTCACCATCTCTCCGCCCAGCCATGCCAAAGGATTCGCGCAAGAAAAGAAGCCAGAGCGAGGCGCCCAGGAGCGCAAAGCTCTCGCAGCCGTCTAGCCGGTCGAGCCGCGAGCCCCCATCCGCCAGCCACGGCCACCCTTCCTACAGACCCTCGCGCCTGTCCCAGGTCACAAACGCGACCGACATAAGTGACGTCGACGCCCAGGCCGAGGTCCTCAGCAACCTGCGCTTCTCGCCAGAGCCGCTGCCGCCGGCCCCGCTGACGTTGGACACGGTCTCGGCGTGGGTCAGGCAGGGAGGGCAGCTGGAGTCGCTGGACGACCGGACGCTCGAGATGCTCTTGGCGAAGTACATCGGACCGAAAGGTGAGCGACCGCAGAGGCAGAGGTTCCAGGCCCCCAAGGCGGTGCCGCCGCCTGCACCCATGCTCGAAGAAGAGGAAGAGGAAGAGGAGGAGGAAGACGGTGGGGTGTCGTTGGGTGAGCCGTCGTCGTCGTTTAGTCGGCACAGGGATAAAGGTAAAGGCAGGGCTAGATAGTCGTCTTTTACGTGTTGCATTGTTTAAGATCACTTGGCCTGATTCGGTTCAGCGACTCAAACATGTACGATATATGTTGGAGCCAAGGTGTTTCATTCATCGTCTTTCGCGTCTGCCCCATCATTGATTTCGTTTTGGGCTTGTAGGCGGCGAACAAACCAGCCGAGCAAGTTGCACAGATTGCACGAAATACGGAGAGTAGAGAAATTTATGCAAGCGCCATCATGTCATTAAATTTCAGGAAACAAACTATCAATTTATGGGTATCGAACCACTCATGAGAAAGAATCACCAATCATTCAAACTCCGATTGTCCGAGGCTTCTCCTCGACATGCTGACCCGTCGATTCGACGTGCTGCCCCATGCCCTGCATTTCATGAGCTGCTTGCTCCTTTTCAGTGTACGCTTCGTCTTGTAGCTCGGCATCCTTGTTGCCGTGAAGACCAATCCTGTACCACGGGAGATCAAAGAGACGATCCATGCTCTCGAGGGAACGGCCGCTCGTCTCGGGGACAGAGACGAGAACCCAGAGCCCACCGAGAATGGTAATGGCTGCGAAGCACCAAAAGGTGCCCTTGGGGGAGATGCCGCCTTCATGAAGTGAAAGCAGCATATTGGGGAGAGCTCGCGTGTTGCCGTACTGGTTGGCAAAGTGCAGAGTCATTGCCCAGGAAGTCGCCAGTGCTCGGATGCGAAGAGGGAACAGTTCTGCGGTCAGGAGATATTGCATAGAGTTCCAACCCAGCGCCCAGCCTACACCTGACAGGTAAATCTTTGATTGGTGTCAGCTTTCAATATTCTCATTTGTAATTCATCGGTAGGGGGGCTGCTTACCATGGCAATGGCGCCGCGACTACTAGCGACATCCTTCTCGGGTACCTTGTAGTCCTTGACGATTCCAAGCTGAGGCACGCTCGTAAGAAAGCTAGCGACGTAAATCATGGAGATGGACTGCAAGGTAATGCCAATGAGGAGCGAACGTTTGCGACCAATGACATCAACCAGGAAGAGAGCGCAAGCCAACGCCGCGACCAGTTTGACAATGCCAAAGACGGCAGTGACGAGAAGACCCTCTTGCTTTCCGGTAATTCCAACAAGCTTGAACAGATCGACTGCATAGAGTGTGATGGAGCCAGCACCAGACCACTGGGAGAGGAGCTGCACCATCGTGGCAAGATACACACGGTACAGGTTGCTCTTGTCGAGAAACATTTCCTTGACCATGCCAAAGAAGCCAACACCGCGAGTGGCCTCCATCTCGTGATCCAGCGCGGCCTGAATCATGGCAGTCTCGCCAACGACGTAGTCACTATCGGGCGCTTGGTGGCGGATATAAGAGAGCACCTTGGCAGCCTTGTCGGGGTTGCCCTGCTTGACGAGGAAGCGGGGAGATTCATATTGGAAAAACATGAGGATGAAGATGAGCCCAGCCATGATGATGTGCAGACTGGTAGGCACAAGCCACTGGTTATGGCTAGAGTTGGAAATATGGATCGACGCGCCGTAGTTGGTAAAGTACGCCAGCACGATGCCGAGGTACACGGCGCCGGTGAAGAAGCAGGTGCACAAGCCACGAATCGACGCGGGCGCAATCTCGGCAATGTAGACGGGGCTGTTGACTTGTTAGAAACGCGGGTCGCATATAAATAAAGTCAGTGCACATACCCGACAACGGGCGTCTGCCCAACGCCAAGACCGGCAATGAAGCGGCCAGCGTAAATCGCACCAAGGTTGCCGTTGACGCCGCCGACCATGAAGATGACGATACCTAGGATCCAGAGTATGCAGAGGAACCGAGTCGCCTGAATACGTCCGATTCGATCGCAAACAATAAAAGCACTAACAAAAATGTCGAAAAAAAAAATTAGCAAAATGACACGTGCGACTGAGCTGCAGTGTTGCATGATCGCCTCCGAGCGGCGTGGCATGGCTGGGATGACGGGTACGACGGGGTGGGCGTCCTTGGCAAAATGGCGGGGGAGGAGACGCCCCAAAAGATGGGACGATGCCAATGTTTGCCCAGGCGATTCCCGTCCACGCCTCAAAATTCGCCTCTTCCACCGCGCCAGTCATAGCAGCCAGAAAAAGGACCCCCGAATGCAGGCAACAAACAAGCTAGCGAGGGTGAGAGAGAAACTCACATCATGGCGCCGGCGACTGAGCCGAGCTGGACCATCGACGACACATTCGCCTTGATGTTGGCCTTTTGCACCGAGTTGTAGTTTTTGATGTGAATGGCCGCCTGGAAGTCATCCGAGTTGAAGGCGCCGGAGATGAGGCCCTCGTCGATGCCGCGAGCAGCGCCGAGCAGGCCAAAGGAGATGACGGCGAACCACAGGCGCCAGTTGAAGACACCCGCGGGCTCGCCGAGGTCCTTGAGGCGGAAGATGTTGACGGGTTTCTTGACGCCGCCTGCCATAATGCCGGCTTGTTTTTACCGTTGCTTTTTTTTTCTCCTTTGTGTGTATTTGCTGTACTTGCTGTATGAAGAGAAGCTCGTCCGACGTTGCAAGGAGCAAAGCAGTTTCCACGCTGGACGATGGGAACTAGACAAGGTACACGAGCGGCAACAAAAATCCTGGGCGTAGGGGTAATGTCCTGGGTCGTGTGCTTCTTATGTACGACTGTATAATCCCGCTACACATAGCGCCATTGCACGATTTTTATGGGCTTACAAGCCTCGTCGGTGTAGCACATCAGCTAGAGAGAGAAAACCGGCGAGTACAAAGCAAAATCTGACCATGCTGGGTAGAGGGAGGGGGCAAAGGTGACCCCCAGCGCAGTCCTCGCTAGCCGTCATCTCCAATCTGCTAGTCTCGTGTACGCCCTGGTCGCTGAGAAAGTTGGGGAAAAGCCACCTTCCCACGTCTCTTCAGCCAAGTCAGTGATTGGCGATATTTCTCTCCATGCCGTTCCCTCTTCTGGGTTGGTGATGGACTGGTAAAGCATGCAGAAAACGAGCAGAGTTCAACAATGGCAGCTCTTGCATCACTGGAGCACAACTGCGCAATCCAGAGGGTTTTTTTTTACATCTTCGCTCTTCCTCAAGCTACTCCATCTAGAACATCTACGCACATGATGCATCAGGCGGCCCCCGCTGCCGAGTCCTGTCTTTGTTGCCCGTCGCCTCGCCCCTCGATCAACGGCACGCTCTCGGCAATGCGAAAACTCGCTTCCACCCACCTCACCCCGCGACTCTTCCGACGGCTATTGCTGAAGCAGAGGGACTCCTTCTCCAACCCGTCCGCAGTGGAGCGTCGCGTGTTCTTGCGCTCGCCCCAGCTGTGCTAGTTCATTGAAGTTGCGGGGGATGTCAGGATTCCCCGCGAGATGTGGAGGGTCGGGCGGGATGAACTGCGACCGAGTCGTAAAAATGCAATTCTGCGAGCCCTCAGTGGACAGCAGGGTTGGAAACTGATTGACTGCAGTCACTTGACCGGTCATCTATAGAAACTAGGCTACTAGTTTATAAAACCCACTTTAAGATAAAAGAATAAATAGTAGTAATTAAAAGAAAAGTACAACTTTTATATAAGTAAATAAACTACGTAAGTCTTTTTCTTTTATCTTTTTACTATTATTTAGTATTTTTAAAATGATATTTAGAAA